>PNEQ01030444.1:0-23173 GCA_003012365.1 Medauroidea extradentata | reverse complement strand
TACTAATACAAAACATACAAATGTTTGATGTTTAAAGACCTTTGTACGACACATGATATAAGTAATGGTTATTTTTAAACTTCTGAAAGCCTGAAGTGATTTTTGAAGATATTTGAGTGTCCATAACTTTTTAACCAGTTTGAACCACAAAACTTTTTCTGTGGGGATTGGTTACATACCAACAGGAGTTTATACCTGCGAAGCAAAACCATTTTCCATTCAGCCTTTTTCAGTTTATATGACTGGAAAGTTGGCAATTTTTGAAAATATTTGATTTTTAAAAATTTATATCACTGCTAGGGTCAAAAAACACGGTGATTTGAATGCATGAGGTCAAAGAGAGGTACCCAGGGTGTTAATAAAAAAATATATAAGTGTATGGTTTATAGCCCTTTTTGAGTTACAAGGTGTTAAAAATGCCTTTTTTAAGCTTCTAAAACCCAAAATTTAAGCCCTTGTGATAAAAGTTTAGTATGTAAGAAAGTTGTGTTTATAGTAATCACAAGAAAGCGTGAACCCTTATCTGCAAGTTGGTAAAAAAGGAAATTACATTAACTTTAATGGGAAACTAAATATTGATTATTTTGTAGATGGCTGCAACAGCTGATATTGCTGCGCGGGCCACCGCATAAAAGGGCCTATATCCAATACGGTGAGAGATAAAATTTTAATGAAAATGGTTTTCGCCTATTGGAACATGATAGTAACCGTAGTTAAATTATAAAAATAATACAAAATAGTCAAGCAACCAAAAAAATTAAAAATTTGCTGATTTCACATGGAAATACACATGTGTATTCGGCAGACAGCTACGTTGTGGCAGACTTACGTCAGCCAATCATACATGTTGCAAGAAACTACAGTGTTTTCTAGGGTATGCTGGGACAAAACATTTTCGCGATATACCATCATCTCTATCGATAGCTTTACAGTATTTTCGAATAGAAACTTTTGTTAATACAGTCTGAATAATTGTTACGGCTCAAAAACTGAAAACACAATAAAATTGTCTAACGCTTCCCCTCAAGAGTGCGTAGTAGATAAATTAACGCTGAAAATATCAATTGATTGATTTCTACGCTTTTTTCGAAGCCAATATGGATAAAATACTCAATGACAATCCTAGATAATGGTATTTGCCAACTTTATGAGTAAATATTTATCCAGAATTACTAATTCGTTACGCGTGATCTCTTGCGCCGCAGTTAAATGCACGAGGTTCCAGCGTCAGATATTGTGTCTAAGAAGTACGTTAACACTGGAGACAATTTTGTTTAAAATGTCGGCGAAGGATTGCTATTGTTTAATTTTCGCAAATTGGCTTCAAGAAGACAACTGTTAATTAGTTGCTCGCTGATACAGTGAAACAACACGACTTGACCTCCATTTACTTACTTCGTTGAACACTCTCCAGGAGGAGTCAAATAAATCAAAAGCAATTGAGAAAGTGACATGAACTAATTTGTTTGAATTATTGCAAGCGTCCAAAAGAAATCCCGAATTTTTCAGGTCCTTATAGATTACACGTGTAATTTGACTCTGTTTACAGCCGGAGTACTTCGCGCCTGTAGTTACGTCGGCGAAAACCATCTATTACATCTTTCAAATCCTGCACATAACACACGAGCACATGCCATATTTCACAACTGTTCCTGTTTGGACACGACCATTAGTCCCGCTTAGCAAACGAGCTGATGAGACAAGTTGCGTAAATATTGTTGCATTGCGCCGTGTTAAGGGTGTCCGTGTGCGTTTAATATCAACATTTTATATTTTTACGACGTAATAGTATGTAGATACGATGGTTTATCGCGGGAAAACTTGACTGCTGGGTTTCAACGCACGTTCAGCTTATGGAGAGTTTATTGGCTTTCTCTACTGCGTAGAGCTATTGCCCTATTTCGCTAAGCCAATTACATCACGCTATTGTGATATTCGATTACTATTATTGGTCTGCAGAGAACTACATTCTATCAGACATACCAATCATACATGTCACAAGAAAATTTCAGTGTTTTCAAGAATAAGCTGGCACAAAAAAGTTTCACGATATACGATCATCTCTAAGTATTAGCATTATAAATTAAACTTTTGAATACAGTGTCCTATTACGAAACAATTTTAACTCGTATAGTTTCTCATAACAGTGCATCAGAGTCAAAATTTGCATGTTACGCCACCATGCATGTAGTGTCAACCAGTTGACTTACTAAAACGAAAAAATTCACAGTGGAATAGCATGTCATGGGCTACGTAACCTAATATTGGAAAAAGTCACCGCGGATGACTTTTGTATTTAAAAAATTGCTGAATTTGCCAATTTTTTCTGTACTTGTGCAATTTTTAAAGTTTCTAAATATTACGTTGTGTTAGAATACGTAGCACATGTCACGTTATTTAACAGAGTAAGGCGATAGATTTTCATTATTTGAATGATAGCGCAACATTCAAATTTTGGCTTTGTGGCGCCATTATGAGAAAACTGTGCAAGCTAAAATTATTTCGTTAGAGGAAACTGCACTCACATGTACCGTCTACAAAACATGCACTACTTCGTAAAAATATACAATTTTGATATAAGGCACAACTATAGAAACAAGCAGACTTTGTATTACGCTGCCCATTAAATAAAATAATGTGGTCACCGCTTGAAGCCCCATAGTTAGAGATGATGGTATATCGCGAAAATGTTTTGTGCCAAGATAGCCTTGAAAACACTGACACAACGTAGCTGTCAACAGACCAATACCAGGCATCCAATATTACAATATCGGGATTCTTATTGGCTCAGTCAAATAGGACAACAGCTCCACGTGCAAGCTAAAGCCAGTAATCTTCTGGTAAGCTGGACGTGTATTGAAATCCATCAAACAGTCAGCTTTTCCCGCGATAAACCATCATCTCTACCCATAGTCAAAAGGATAATAGTAAAACATTGCACGCTACCTGAGTGGCTTGCGCGTAGAGGCGATAATACATTACATACGTCGGTCAACGGCACTCTTACTGCTCCTGCCTCACACACACAGTAGCAGCCTATCTAAGGTAGGCTGTCAAGGTAGGCGAATATAGTGTAAAACTTCGGTTAGGAAAAGATAGAATTCCATAACCAGCCAACATCGCGCGTGATAATATGTCGAACCACTCATTATTGATGCAAAGACTTCTGTACTAATTTTTCTGTACCGTACGTCTGAAGCGCTGATCCATGTGGTCAGTGAATACATGCTTTTGACACAGTGTCTTGAGTTTCTACCTGCAAAATCACAGACGTGTGGTGTCGCAGTAATCTTGTCCTGATTGCCAATAACCGTGAAGCATAGATGCAGATGTGCACGCGAGCCAATAAAATCAAGACGGTGCTAAATTCATTAGTTTCACAAAAAATCAGTGGGTCTACATGAACGCACCACACTGTCGTGTAACATTTTGTTTATTCACATCCTGCATGAAATAAACTAATGATCTGGATGAGGTTACATCGTAAAAGAATGTGTTTTGATAGTCGGTGAAAGGTAAAATAGTATTTGACTTTACGATACGTTTCAATGCATGGCTTCTTATGGAGTCGTAGACAATGGCGTCGTCAAGGATCAAGTCAAGCAGCCTTGACTTCACGTTCCTAAAAACTGAAACCTATAAAGTCAAAGTCACGGTAGGCGTTCGCAGAGAACCAGCTGATTATGTACGTTGTAATGGGTTCTCGAAAAACCCTGTAATTAGCGTTAGGGAATTATTCGTGAACGACATACAAGTCTCGTCAATAAATTGCGTTGATTAGTTCTGAAAAATATTATAACATATGGAAACTGTTTTCATAATTGGGTTTATTTTTGGAATATTTACTTCACATGCATTTATTGCAAATATATAATTATTTACATAGCAATATTTCCGTTTTAAAAAAATATATATTCAATTGTTTTTCAACTGTTGTAATTTAAATTTACGTGTGTATTGCGTATTAGCGTAGTTAAGGGAACAAAGTCATATGTTAAAGTATTAAATTGTGTGTAGGCCTTTAGTTTGTCTGGCGTTGGTTCAGTGAGTTCTGAAGTACACGGCGCGCTGGATCTCAGAATAGCCACCGCCTTGCTTGTTTGTTTACGCAGTCATCGCCAAAAACTTTGCCTCTCGCAGACTTACACTCCCCCCCCCCCTCCCCCAGGCTTTCCAGTTCCTTCCTCCGTCAACCCTGTGGGGAGTCGCGAACAGAAACAAGTGCAGGCGCCCGATCGCATACCACGGCGTCCCGTCTGCCCTCTCTTCTGTCTAGAACAAGATCTTCCGCGCCATCCCAGCCGCAGCGTTGCCAGATATATTGGAAGCTGCGCCGCCAAATTTTACACAAGCAGGGACGGACACGATGGCGGCTCGCAGGTTGTTGGCAGGAAGGACACAAGTTGCAGAGAACTGTATAATGTTGTGCGCTGGTTGACGCTACAGCCACTGTCTCGCTGGTATGTAGGTGCCGCTTGCTTATTTATTTATTGACTTATTTTTCAAATGGCGAAGTTAAGGCACGTAGCCGTCTTCTCTTACACTTAACCATTTTTTTTACAGCTGCACAAAATAAAATTACATATACATAGAACTGCCAAAAACTAAGAAAAAAAAAACTAATGATGACTAACATGACAATACAACATATCACTTTACATATTCGTGTGCAGTAACGACTAATAAACACTCGTACAGAGTTTATGATTTTTCAAAAATATTCCCAACACAAAGTCCTAACTCGTTGTTATGTAGATATGCAAAAATTTACGTATACACAAAACAAAAAAATGTTAAAAAATAAAATTGATTAATTTATGTGACAAGCAAGACAACAACAATGTAGCACTTCACAAAATATCAACCAATAGTAAATTTTTACTAACCTTAGGCAGCCGGTTGATAAAAAAAATTATATATATAAGCTAAGTTCCTGCACAGAATAGTAACAAAATTAAAAATAGACTATTATAGGCCTAAATATAAAGTCACACATACAGTAGGCCTATTTGCAATTAATATGAAAATTATTATAGTTCATGGACTGTTACGTCTTAAAATACAAAGGAAAAAAAACAACTAAATATTATGTACGGCTATCTAAGTTTGTACATTAATGAAACTAATATATTTAGAAGCAATAAATTCAGCACTTTCAACTAGTGTTGTAGTTCTTTTATATGAAATTATAAAGTAAGAAATTATGTTTGGGTACTATAGCGAAGAATTCAAATATAGTATTTATATGCTCACAACACAATAAGTAGCCAGTAGATATTTCATGGTCATTGGTATACGGAGGTGTGTTCACACGAGTGTACAGACAGCTCTCGGCAGTTTGTGCCCTCCCTGCCAACAACCCTCGAGCTGCCACTGGACGGACCCAAAAGAAAGATTGCCTCGCCCCTTCCCCAAAGCGTCTAACAAAATTTAAATGAAGTGGTACAAAATAGGCCTTTACTCCAGTCAAATTGTATTTAATTAGTGTGACTTTTTGCTCATCAAATTGATCGTGAGTTTGAATGTACGTACTATGTCGGTTTTTTATTTGTTTAGAAATTCATTTTAAAATTTAACTCTGAATCCATTTTTGTGCATAAACCAGAAAATATTGCAATATATTTTTGCCCTTATGAGCGCCCACTTACAGCTACCAGAAATCAACAAGTCTCATGTAGCTGTATTATATATATTGTTGTATTTGTTTTGTTTTTATATGTCGTTATTTACTGTAATTTTTTTTTCCAATTTGGTATTTTAGTAAAATGCAAATTTTGAAGTTTACGAGTCTTTACACAAAAACTGTGAGAGATAAAATCGTTTCACAAGAGCACAATTCAGCCACAATTTACGTCTAAAATAAGAAAAAAATATCTGCTATAAATAAAAAAATATATAAAAATTACTGTATAACGTGCCCTTAACATTTGTGTAAACCAAAAACGTGCATTTAATATTACTTTATCTCATTTGCTTACAAGGAATTATCTCGCAAACTTTGTAATATAATTTAATGAACATCCTGTGCACGCTTGAACGAAAGAAACAGCCCCTTCATTCCTCTTCTGCACGGTAAGGTGTTCTGTGTCTTGGGCGGGCGCGCGCACGCGGAATGCGGGCGAGGAATGCGAAGGTTTTCCTGACGGTTTACCGTTCCGCTCCGGCCACTAACATAACAAGGTAATCGCGCAGCGTAGATCTCTGGGTCGCAGACCCCCCCTCCCCTCCTCCTACCCCACACACCCACCCACCCATCAAGCTTCAGCCCGTCACCTTTCCTTCCTTTTATAGTCTGTCTCGTGTAAGTATTCCTAAAGATGGTAATCGCGACAATTTTTGTGCCAATATAACCTTGAGAACACTGTAATTTCTTGTGGCATGTATGATTGGTTTATATACGTCTGACACAACATAGCTAGGAATCCCTGTTTTTCGCGAAAATAATATTGCCCAACTTTGTTTCGATGCCTTACGTGCACATCTGCAGTACTGCTTTATGGTCGTTCAGGGTTGCTACAGGTCTGGAAAACAGGGAAAACCTGGAAAAGTCAGAGAAATTGCTTCTGGTGACTGGAAATTCAAAATTGTAGAACAAACTTTAGGCTTAGTAATAGGAGTTTGCAGGCTTTTGCGGTCGTTGTCTAGTTGACTAGCTTGACTCCTGAGCTTGAGTAGCATCTTCATGGCTGCAGGCTTAGAGATTGACTTTTGGACATTTGCACAACCATTCCCTGTACGAAAATGTTATTTATAACTTATTATAGTTCTCTGGATTGCGGTAACTGAGTGTCGAACACAAGTAACTGTCTGTAGTACATTTATAAAAAATATTTTAAAACAGTCGTGCAAATTTAATTTAATTGAACATTTTAAGTAAAATTATCGTGATTTTTAATTCCACAAAAAAACAAGACTGGAAATTCATAATTTTTGTCTGGAAAACCTGGAAAAGTCAGGGAAATTTGATCTAGAAATTCTGTAGCAACCCTGTACGTTGATTGGATATTTTAACTCTCACGAACTTCGGGATTCTACCGGCAAATCACAGACGTGTGGTGTTGAAGGAATGTTATTGTAATTGGCTCAGTCAAATGATACACATAGACACGCTGCCAATAACCATGAAGCAGAATTGCAGTTGTGTACAAAATAGGGATCTCTAAACATAGCTGTCTGCAGATCAATAATAGGCGTCAAATGTTACAGTACCCCTTAGACGACAAAACCGAACTCGGCCATAGTGAACCCAGGCTACTGGCCATTTCGATCAAATATTCTTAAAATTCAATTTATTGAATAGCAAAACTACTCAAGAAATTTGATTAAATAAATATTGAAGGTACCACTTGAAAAGTTATCACACAATTTATAAACAAATTACGCACAAAATAAATTATGTAGCTTTTATAATTATCTGCTAACCCTGCACGACACAAAAATAGGCCTACTTGGTTTAGCCAATACAAAAATTCTTATTATATAGGTTATCTCAGTCACGTGACCAGGTTTTGTCCACCAGGATTTTCCGAACATATGCAATGTAATCCAAGGTTTTAAAATGACAGGAATTCGAACAAAGCCTACGTATTTTTCACATATAAATATTTTTGCTAAATGCTACATCCACAGTGCATTCTTTACACGTATTATGTTTACATTTAAATATAATATTAGTTTGAGTAGTTGACCTAGAGGCCATTAGTTGAAATTTCGAACACAGATAAACTTATCTGGGGTAACATTCCATACACCAAATACTTGAAATTTTGGCTGACCTATCCTACCCTAGTGCATTTTCATACGCGTCTAAAGTGGCTGCGATTGGCCATAGGGGTTTATGGGTAGAAAGCAAGCAAAAATACCAACAGAAAAATAGAACGTGTTCTTTAGTCTATTATGTTTCTGGGCAAGCTTTCAGCAAATACACTAGGGTATTTGCTTTCAGGAACAGAATCTGCTATGTATAGATACTTATATGCTCCTTGGAATGGTATTAGAACATGGCTAATACAGAAGCAGAAATGCTAACAGATAATGGGCTTAGAAACTGCTACGAAATTGAGCATCGTGTGAGGTTGCTTTAAGAGTTAGTGATGCTAGCTTTTTTTTACGTTCCGAGGCACGGAAACGGGATGTCTATAGGTCGAATATAACACGTCCGTCAAACACCTCATCGCCTCTAGGCGCGAAGGGCTAAACTAGCGCGAAGTGTTATCGTAGAAACTGTTTTACAATAGGACTTCAAGCGATGATCCTGTTATTTTATTCGAGGAAAGTATGAGGTAAAGTCCAATGCAGGTTTCTATGATTTAGTTTTCCGATTACGGTTGATATTTCCTCAGCTACATCAATGTGGAAAAGTCATTTTTAGTACTTTTGAGGAGCTTGGAAATTATGTTTTTTTAACTAGCGGACGTCATTTTTAAAATTATAGGGACACAGTTTAAAGTGTGTCTTCTTTTCGTAGATAAACGTATTGGAAACATTTCAAATAGTTACGCAAGAAAAATACTTTCCGTACCACACTACAGCACGTCTCCGCCAGGTCCACCAACTGTTAAGGATGTTCAAGTGCGTTTAGTATCAACATTTTATATTTTTACAAAATAGTATATGTTTAGTAGATGACACTTTTGATTACTATTTCCACTTACGAAACAATTTTACCTCTCGTAGATTTATCATAAAGGTGCGTCAAACTCAATATTTGTATTTTACGCTGCCGTGTAAATAGTGAAAACAAGTTTACTTACTTAAACGAAATAATTCACAGCGAAATATCAGTTATGGGCCACGTACACTACAAAAACACAGTGAACAACTTATGTATTTTTAAAATGTTGAATTTTATGACTTTTTTTCCAGTACTTTCTCGTTTTTTTATGATTCAAAATATTCCGCTATGAGTTTATAAATGTTAAGTTACCTAGCCCATGGCACGTTGTTTCATTATGCATATTTAATTTGAGAAAGGCAAATGGCAGCACAACATGCAAAATTTAATTTCGACGCACCGTTATGAGAATATTATGCGAACTAAAATTGTTTTGTAAAAGGAAAGTGTACTCACAAGTTACTTGTGCCCATCCCCACCTCCAAAAAGAACTCAAAAACAAATTTTCTACCAGTTACACTTCAGTACTGGCGAGATATTTATGCTACCATTTCGTAAAAACAATCGTAAACAAATACAACTGCTCTGGATTTTACTACCCAAAGGTAATACCAAGATAGCACTTGTACACTCATGAAAACATTTTTCGTTTATGATTAAAATAAACATTATATTCCCCCCACCCCAAAAAAATTCTTAATGCGCAACAATCCCCCTTTGTGGGCACCCCTGAGAAGTACCGAGTACAAAACGTACACTATTTCATGAAAATATAGACATTACGTTTGTATACCACTTTATAACGCCTCACGAGTGTATGGGGGCGGAGTGCGTACCTTTCTCGACGCAGACCCGTACAGCTGCTGGTCCTCAGGAGCGCGGAGCCTGAGAGGTGAACGGCCTCCCATACTCCCCTACCCGCCTTCTTCAGCCTATCTCCCCCTCTCCACCATTCGCCTTCTAGTTCCCCACCTTTCTATACCGCCGGGTGTGATGTCTGTCGTCGTGTAGGTTCCTCGGCTAACTTCCGGCGCTGTACGACACGCAGCGTACGATCCCCAGTCTGGTTGCCAAATGAAGACGAAATGCCTTTACACAATTGAATACTTTAGCATTTAACTTTGCGTGTCCGTTACTTTATGTATTTCGCCAATACACAATACAAGCGTAAAGTTAAAGTAATGACAATTGAAATTTTTTTTTTAATCGGAAATATAATGATATAAATAATTATAAATCTACCATAAAAGCATATAACGTAAATATTCCAAAAATAAGCCAAATTATTTGTATGTATTTCATTTATTAGCCTATAATATTTTTCAGAACAAAAGCAACGCCATCTATTAACGAATACTTCTCAAACTACATTTACCAGGTTTTGTTTTAGTACATTTAAGATAAACCTGTTACTTTTTCACAAAATTCCAAAGCTGGAGAACAAAATGATACTCAGAAATAAACCTTTTTTTTCATTCTAACATATATAATCAGCTGGTTCTTTGCGAACGGCCATCTTGACTTTCACTTTAGGTTTTCAGTTTATCGGGAACGTAAAGTCAAGGCTGCTTGACTTTACTTTAGCTTTGCCGGCTCCATTGTGTACGACTCCGTAAGATGCCATGCATTGAAAGCTATCGTAAAGTCAAATGCTAAAGTTTTCAATTGTGTATAGGCCGTATAGTTGAACAGTTGCACGTAGGGCATACAGGCAGATCAGAGAAAACTAATTGCGGTAGGTGATTGTGAAGCACGCGTAACATGACTAGATACCGGGAATATTCGCGGGTTCTCCGACCTGTAAGCTAGCCCTCAAGAATTTCTTTGAACTTAGATAACAGCTTCTTATTGGCTGCTTGCTGTAACCACGTGATGCATTTAGTTGCTTCGTTAGTAGTGTTGGGTCAGTGTCCTACAAGATTTGTCGCATAATTCAATAACAAACTGTAAAAGTGACACGAATTTACAGTTACTGAGTCCTAGCTTGCGCCCAAAAAGATTTGAATTTTTCATGTCCCTATTTATAACTGGTTGTATTTCGAAACTTTTTACCTCATATTCACTTGAAAATCTAGATGATATCAACTCGTAAGCTTCTCTAGGCACCATCTGCGAATCTCAGATGTTTGGTGTCGCAGTAACCTTGTATTAATTCGCTCAGTCAAATGACACACGCCTCGTTGTAATGACATGCGGCCGAAAAAGAACTTTGAACATCCATTCAAGTTATTAATATATAGCTGTCGAACAAAAATGTGTCCTTACATTGTGTCGTAACCGTCTGTAGTGGAATGCCGTGACTTTCGATTTGGCAACCCTGCAAACAAGAGCCACGTGTAAAGGCCCGGAAATTTCGCGGATCCAAATGCCGAAGACGCTGTATTTCAGCCTGCACACTTTCATTACTTTAGCTATGCATAGGACCCGGTAGTTATCGCGAAAAGAGTTTTGCCCCTCTTTGTTTCATTGCCTTACGTGCACACCTGCAGCTCAACTTCATGGTTATTGACAGAGTGTTTTTGTGCAGAGCCGTTATTCATTTGACTGTGCCAATCACTATACGGATAACTGCGATTTGCGGGTTTAACCCTTCACACGCTGGGTGTTACGGCATCCAATCACTGACCACAAAGCAGAGATGCAGGTGCGCACGTAAGGCACTGGAACAAAGTGGGGCAAAAATCTTTTCGCGAAAACTACCGAGCCTTAAGAGTGCGTGGTAGATAAATAAACGCTGATAACATCAATTGATTTCTACGTTTTTTTCGAAGCCAGTATGGATAAATTATTCAATGACAATCCTAGATAATCGTATTTGCCAACTTTATGAGTAAATATCTATCCAGAATTGTTAGTTCGTTACGCGTGATCTCTTGCGCAGCAGTTAAATGCACGAGGTTCCGGCGTCAGAGATTGTGCTTTAGAAGTTCGTAACGTGAGATACAATTTTGTTTAAAACGTTGGCTAAAACTATTTTCTAGGATTGCTGTTGTTCAACTTTCGCAAATTGGCTTAAGGAAACCTACACTTATAGATTAATGCTTTCAGCGTTGAATTATGCACCACGCCCTCTTAATGCAGCGTTACAATGCCAGATGTAATAATAATAATAATAAATCGTCTTTATTTTCACTGTGGCGAAGTTAAGGCATTGTCGCCTTCTCTTACACTTAACCACAAACAATAGGAAATAAATTGTACTTAAAATTGCATACATTAAACATTATGATGATATTTGTTATAGTAATGTAATAAGAATTCCTGTAGTACTTCTACCATGACAATAGGGAGAAGAAAAAAAATGCATCGATAAAGTAACAGCACGGTATGCATCTAAGATAAAAAAAAAAAAAAAAACAATAATTTTAAGTAGTTATGATCAAGTAAACTAAACTACATCTAACATCAACTATTATTTAAATATATCTGTTTTCTTAAATATATATGTACAACTGGCCTATCACTAGAATAGCAGCCAATGAAGAAGACAAGAATAGTGCGCACAGGACTGTGGAGTCCATCCGGCTGGTCGTTCAACCCGTGAAATTTCGGAGTCTATAAGAATGATTCCTCTTACTCATCCTCTAACGGTCCAAGTAGATAATCCCGAGACTGGCGAGGCGTGTTTGTGACTCCCCCTGTGTCTTGGCTTCCGGCTTTGTCTCCGAATGCACGCAGGGGCAGGGAAGACAATAAACACACGTGGGACACGTGGTAACACTGGAGGCGTGATGTGCTTCGTGGGCGTCGCGCAGGCATATCCTGCACGCATGAGCTGCAGCTCAGGATGCGTGGAAAAAAAACCCAAGCTGGTGAGGTGTCTCCATCCAGCACCCACATCTTCACATAGTTTCTATTTGTTTGTGTTATAACCACGAGTTTGAGGCGAAAATATTTTTGTATCTTACTGTTTCAACCATGTCCGTGTTTAGTAGAAGGCGGGCGGAGTCTTGAATGTGGCAACGTTGCATCGGAGGCTTGCTGCCGGTCGTTCATTGGCTGCCCTAGTCAGTGTAGACACGTACACGCCACTAAAGCTGCATCTATACACGTTGCAGAGACTAGGGTGGCCAAGAAGTGACAAGCAGCAGGCACCCGATGCAGTGTTGCCACATTCAAGATTCCGGCCTCTTACTAAAGACGGCCATGTTTCAACACACGATGTCAAGGGCGTTTAAAAAGGGAAAATAAAATCTGTAATTTTATATTTGTATGAAACAGTGTTAGTTTTACGTTACTTAGGAGTGCATTTCACTCTTACAAAAATTAGCTCAGGCAGTTTTCTCATAAAGGCATTTCAAAGTCTAAATTGGCATGTTTTTAACTCATACACCTCCCGAAAACCAATTAACAAAATGAAACCAAATACTTTACCGTGAAAGTACATGCCACAATCTAGGGCATTAAGTATATAAATACCCAAAACGAACAATTTTTGTATTTAAAAATAATGTCTGAAAATAGCAAAAAAATATTAAAAATTTCAGAAATTAAAAAATATACATTAATTTTTAAAATGGTTTTATATATACTTCAAGCTGTGGCCCGTGACATATACTTTCTCTGCGAAGTATTTCGTTTTATTATATTAATTGTCTTTCGGGAAAGGGGAAATTGTATGAACTAAAAATATGCAAATTTTGACTTTGAAAAGCCACTATGGGAAAACTGGATGAGCAAATTTTTTAAAGAGGAAAAAGTACAAGTAACATCTACAAAACTAACACTAGTTCGTACAAATAATGGGCTATATACTAAAATATTTAAAAACACAAAATGTAATTCCTTCGAAATTTTTTTAAAAAATCTGAAAATGATGACAACTTACTTAATTTTTGGAAATTTTTAAAAAAGACAAAATTTATTTGTTAAATGTTTTAAATATATTATCATATGGCCCATACTTAATACATAATTCAGTGTAAATTATTTCATTCGAGTAAGTCACTTTGTTTTTGTTATTTCTGTGGTACTTATAAATTGTAACTTTGTCATGTCGCTATGGTAAGACGGCATGCCGCTGTGGGAGATCTAGGACAGTTAAACAATTTTTACAAGTGGAAAATATAGTCACTAGTAACTTATATAAAACGAACACTATGTCGAGCAAATATAAAATTATGTATTTTACCATGTGAACGCCGTTAAGGCAAGTCATCGCCATGGCATCTGGCTTCTGGATGCATACTCTAGCAGGACAGTAATTGCATGCTGATGTGATGCACCATCTTTCGTGCAGGTGTTAAACAAACGCAGCTGGTAGTCACAATTCTTATAAACTTTTCTGTTATTTTTTTAAGTTCTGACGCGTGATATTTCAACGTCTGTCGCGCCTAGACAAAGGGAAAGCTACTTCGACCAGTTACTCATCCGAATAATTTATCCTCGTTTCCTGGAGCAACTTCTGTCTCCCGCGCCGAGGAGTTTATCTTTGTTTTCCACGGAAGGTAAGAAAAATAATAAACTGTGAGTCTGTACCGGACCGGGGAAGGGCGCCATATTTTACGGGAGGACGCGGCCGAACCAGTTTTTAAATGTCCTTTACCGGCAGTTAGTAACCGACTTGTATGAACCAGTCGGCTCGGGGAGTGGTGGACTGGCTTTCGTTAGGTGTGTGTGTGTACGCATATGGACTGTTCACGGCAAAGAGACCACTTTTTAACCCATTCTGTAACTATATGATACAGCCCAGAAAATTTCGCCAGTTACGGGTGTTCAAACGAGGAAAATCATAATCTCACGTTTGTATGAAAGTGGCAGTTTTGTAGACGTTTCTGTACTTGCGAGTACACTTCTCTCGTAAATAAAATAGCCCTGTCAGTTTTCCCATAACGGCATTTCATAGTCAAAATTTGCATGTTTTTAGTTCATACACCCCACGAAAAACAATGAACGTAATGAATAGAGCTGGTGATTTATGGGGAAAAGAATTATGCAACAATTTGTATCAATGCGTAACGCCAACATATGCACCTGTGCTTCGTGGCTATTGGCAGGGTGTATTTGTGAAGAGGCGTGGCTCATTTGACTGTGCCAATGAGAACAACGTCACTGCGACACCACATGCCTGTGATTTGCGGGTAGATCCCCAAGACACAGAGAGTTAAAAACAACCAATCACAGACCACGAAGCAGAGTTGCAGATGTGCACATGGGGCATTGATACCAAATGTTGCATAATTATTTTAATAAAAAATCACCAACTCTAATAATGAAACGAAATAACTTACAGTGAAACATAGTGTCACGGGCTACAGCTTGTGTATATAAAACCTCATAACATACGTAAATTTTTTTTTAATTCTGAAATTTATATATTTTTTTGCTACGTTTTGCAATTTTTTTTAAAATACAAACTATTTTGTAGTTGGTTTTATTATGTTTCGAGCCGTTGGCTGTGACATGTAGTTTCAGTGTGAATTTTTTTCGATTCATTATGTTGATTGGTTTTCATGGTGTGTATGAAGTAAAAACGTGCAAATTTTGACTTTGAAATGCCATTTTGGAAAACCTGGTTGAGTTATTATTTTTTTCACGAGGAAAATATAGGTACTCCCAAGTACCGTGTACAAAACTAACAGTATGTCGTACAAACATAAAATTATGATTTTTCTCCACTTAAACGCCCTTAAACTGCTCTGTACGCTACCCAACAAGAACTTCACTGTACTCAAGCAAACAACGTCTGCTTAACGACTGATGCTTATCGCAATGCTGTAACACGACTGGGCGTACATTTAGTTGCTTTTTTAGTATTGGTTCAGCAACTTCCAAGATATGCCAAATAAGGCTAGAGCCAATTTCAGATGTGACACATATTTACAGTTGTTTTGAGTCATACCTTGTATTCAAAACAAATGCGAATTTTTCAAGTCTCTATTAATTAAATTATAATTTCAGCTGTTGCAAAGGGTGAATTACATTATTATCACTGTACGTGTAACACCATTGGGCTTATTTACATCTTAGAACCAGTGGTATACTAATATTACAGCGGACGTTATTGGCTGTAAATGTTCACTTTTCAAAGTAACGTTCTAACTGACAAAGGGACTCTTCTCATAAAAAAGAGACGTATTTTTCTGGCTGATGATTTCCTTATCAATACAGCTCTAACAATTCTGTTCTGTATTGAACACTGTGACTGACAAGGTTAACATTTTGAGGAAAACTTACGAAGTCTTGATTTCCACCAAAAAAAATTGTACTCGTTTGTTCCAGTGTTTTGTGAGCGTATCGGCAGCTTTGCTTCAATGGGATTGGCTGTGAGTCTTTGTTCACAGACACGACTCCTATTTTACTGCACTTATCAGAATAAGGGTGTTGTGACACCGTACGTCTCCGAGGTACGTGAGAGTCAAAACAATCAATCACTGACCACAGACTAAACAGTAATACAGACGCGAAATGCCAAGGCGGATCATTTGATACGGACGAACTGGCTGCTGGAGGTTGTTGATATAGGCCGTTCACGATAAAGTGAGCATTGCATACAATTTTCTTTCAACCGTTTTCCAGCCACCTTTACTATTTTTAAAATGAAAACTTCCATGTAACTAAAAACCAGTGTAAACGTTTCAACACTCTCAATAGTTAACATCTATTGGCCCAATAAAAACATATTTTTAGTTAATTACAAGTTCTGCTGAGTGTTCAGTTTATAGTGAACAGCCTATACCAGCCCCGTGTATGTTTGGCTCCTGCATGTTACTACAGGTTTCCTATTGGCCTGGCTGTCGGCTAGCAGGGCAGCTGCCTTACGCTGATTGGCAGGAGGTGTTTCCGCCATGTTGCTGGCCAGGGAAGCCATTTTGCTGGCGTGTGTGACTGAGTTCACCGTTCTACTGGCTATTTCACTTCTGTATACCTAAATATTCTGAGATCACTGACCATGATGCAGATATGCACGTAAGCCAATGAAATAAGTTGTTTCAAAAATCTTCCCATCAAAAGTCAGTGGCTCTAGTTATAACTGAACACTAAGCATTGTTTTGAACTTAAAACTATGTTTTTGAGATATTATAACAGACAGTTATTTTGTATACAGTAATCATACATTACTCAAGCTCATACCACACGTAGAAATTGATTTTACAAATAACTGGAATTAATTTTGGTAGGTTGAATTTGTCAAGAAAATGGTACTTGTTAGTTTTTTTTTTGTAGTGTGGTTGGTAACCAAATTTCTTGTACTGCTTTATAAAATTAATGTAGGCTGGGAGTAAAAAAAGTTCCAAGGTAAACTACTCGGCTAATGTCGTCAGGACCCCTCCCTCCTCTACCATGCAGTGTTGCCAACTCCGAAATCTTCTGCTTCTGCCCCTTGGTCTTAGAAATAAGTGGTTCGGATAAGCAAAAATTAACCTATGAGAAAAAAACACATTCGGTTCGTCCAAGAGACGACAACCCCTTTCGCTCACTTTGATGGAATAATTTAACCTCCGCTCAATCAAATGATTTCGCTAAAATAAAAGTTCAGTTTTTGTGTGAAAATTTTTAAAAATTTTCGCCGTGTAAGATGAGTTTATATTTTAGTGCATTCAGTGCTAGGAATTGTGTTTGTTGATATAAACAGCTGTATTCTGTTTTAAGCTGTATTGGAATGTTTTTCCTACTGATAGAATTAACTTATGTTACGTCAGGCGAATTATGTAAGCGTAATAATCACTTTTTCACGGTTTCAGTCTAAAGCTTAAGGTGCAGCCTGATTATATCACAATGGGATGTTCAGAGAATCAGATAAAACAAAATTAACTTATATTTAGAGATGGGATGGTATATCGCGGAAATTGTCTGTGCCAACATTCCCCTGAAAATATTGTAGTTCCTTATGACATGTATGATTGGGTGATATACGTTTGGCACAACGCGGCTGCATGCGGACCAATAATAGGCATCAAATATTACAATAGCGGGATTATATTTGGCTCAGTCAAATAGGGCAATAGCTAGCCCTACGTTCAAGCGAAAGTCCGTAATCTTTTCATAAGCTGAACGTGTGTTGCAACCCAGCAACAGTCAAGTTTTCCCGCGATAAACCATCATTTCTATTTATATCATATTGTTAGGTATATCTTACTTTCCAAAATAGTGCCTGTTTACGAACGGCTTTTAAGAATCGTCACAAGCTCCAAGACAATACTCCATTTTTGTTTGTTGTGTGAAGGGACATGAAATTTTCGCAAAAAAATTTGTTCACCAGTTTGTTTCAGTGCTGTAATTGTACATCTGCAGCTCTATGCCTCATGGTTAGTGATTGGATGTTTTAAACTCTTAGAAGCGTCTTGGGATTCTACCTGCAAATCACAGAGTGTGGAAGTAACCTTATTCTGTGAGAAAAAAAAGAGAGAGACGTGTCATCACAAAGACAGGCTGTTATAAGCCACGAAGCACAGCTGCATATCATCACGTAGAGCAAAAAATATTGAACCTTTACTGTGTACACATCTATGAAATACAGAGTTCAAGTAAAATATATCCCGCGGAAGAACATAATGCTCTCAGTACATCGGCCACACGTCGTCGGGAAGATGCGGTAGCGGATTTATAAACGTATTTTGGTGAGGGCTTACTTGAATTTATGGATTGTAAAAGATACCAGCCATCTCAAAAGTGTGGTTGTTTACTGTTACAGAACATTAAAAATAACATACATACAAGTAGGACACATTAAGGCGACCGCCTACCCCACGCTTCAAATACGTTGCAGTGTGTTCGTAAACAGGTTTTTTCTACGAAAATATTCCACGTGTGCCCATTGTGCCAACGTACGAAAAGAAAACGAACTTCAGACAGGGTCGGCACCTTATTATTAAGACGCCACGCTCATTGGAAACACTGTTTCTAAGACCTCCAACATGGCTAAAAACGGCCTTTTCAGACTGTCGCACTTCAAAATGTACTAACCGGATGTATGTGAAACTCAGATTGCGACCTACACTGAACTTATTGCAGACTTTCCACCAACAAAATTATTTGGTCACCGCTTAGCGACCCACAGTAAATACCGTTCGGCGGGAAGCTTGCACGCTAGTTCAGCGCTTGGCTCGTTGAGGCGACGCGGTATTTGATGCGCGCTTCAAGGTCGACCTTACAGCTCCGTCGCTTTTGAGCCTCTCATCCACGGGTAGAAGGCGTCCTTAAATGTACTTGGATCATCATAGAACAAAACTCTTAAGTTTCCTTGAGGCGACTGGACATACTTTAGGTACATTATGTTGATCACGATTTTGGGGGGGGGGGAGGCGGTCTGCCCGGTAGCTACCCCCTTAAATCCGTCACTAGGAAGATGCGAAGCTCGTCGACTGTGCTAGCGTTGTTCATGAACGGATGCTGGTGAGCCACTCTCGAAGACATTGTCCTTTCAGTGCGGCAAGCCTACGCGACCTACTGACGGGAATTGTGAATGAAGCCGCGACGAGGAAAAGTTAACGCTCAGACAGACGTAGGCGTGACGAATTCAGATAATGATTAAAGATCCTTGGACACATTACTACAGGCTTTGAATATATATACTGGGTAGAAGTCGCGAGCCTAGGTTAAATTTTCTAATACGGTGTTGGTGAACTTGGATAATCCACCACCGCAATCGCCACCGTCGCTAGGGCATCACCTTGTGCTGGCTCCTAGCGGACAATGGTCGAACTCTTCAAACCCCCATCCCCTTCCACATCCGTCCTCCAACATGTATTGTCCTTCACCCCCGCCTGCTACACCACCAACACCACCACCTCTCACTCTGACAGGTTTACGACACACTAACGTTGAACGACCTTGAGCTGCTCGGGAATGTTTCACCCCCAAGGGAACTAGGGAACTCTTCTTTCCCTGTGTTTCGCCAGTCCTAGCATTGTGTGTATGCGTTCAGTAAACTGTGTTCTAATTTCTTTTTGTGTTTACAGAAATTCAGTAAAATATAATTTAAAAATACCCGCCCGACTTTAAGCCACCTAGTGTTAGTAATTTGCATTGTCGTGCTCTCTACTGAATCTAAACATTTCATTGCAAAATATCGTGACCAGTGTGTAACTTATAAAAACCATGCAGGCATATAATTTACGAAAAGGCCTTGAATAACGTATTATTATTTGTGAAACAAATACAGAGATGTAAATGTATATTTCCTGTACTAGAACGCTTGATTTCGTTTTACGAAAAGGAAACTGAGATCTTCCAAATGAGTAAGGAGTGCGGATGATTCTCTCCCTGGAAAAATTGATTTGAATATGCGAAGTCGTGCAATTTAAGCATTTTCTGTATCTAGACATTGTTTATTTTAGGTTCGAGGAAAATTCTTTCTTTCGCCCAATAACCAGTACAGAAACGCCGTCCCGGCCCTCTGAACAAATAGTCTACACTTACTTTCTAATACACTTTGAAGTGCATGTGGCCGATCGTCCCGAAGAACGACTTACGAAATTAGGAAAACGACTTGATATATGCTATAACATTAAATAACGGACATAATAGTACATATTATATTAATTATTTTTATTTTAAGCTGTTTACTTGCCAGGGGCAATGTTGTGTGCTTGAGGGTTTTTTACTTAGGCCGACCCATGTTCACCACACTTGCCTCATCGCCTCTTTACGTGCAACAGTCTCAAATGACGTGCAAACCCAACATCGACAAGCCTGAACATGACATTAAACTGTGACTTGATATTATTTTCACTATGACTTTGCGGTATTGTGTGTGTATTTAAAGAAGTTATAACATTTTCAATAAATAATTTGTCGTCAGAATCATTCGTGTGCAGGTATTTTTCAAAATATTCAACCAAATATAAAAATGTGCTTTCTGCCAAATGCGAATCCTTCTGCTGTGAACTTCACGCTCCAACCAGGTGGTGCCCTATAGTTGTTGAAGTTGCCTATTTGAACATATTATTTTTAGCTGCATTGCTCGTGCTGAGGATATTTAATATTTTTATTTTTTTATTTTGGACCTGTTCGGTTGCTGAAAAATGCAAATTTATCAATGGGAGCGCAATTGCGATACAAGCAGAGACCTATAAATGACACGCCGTTATTTTTTCCGTCAAAAGGGATTGGACGGGTACGGATCATTGACTTTATAATGCACAAATATAGCTTACATACACACTTCATTCCAATTTTACGATCAGATTTCTTTTATAGGTCTACAAATCACCACGGGTGTAAATAAAGATATTTCAGCCCATATGCAAACATTTTCTTTTAGAAACTTAATGTAATCTACTTTTGTTCATTTTTGATGAAAAACATCTGCGCAATTTAATATTTACATGAAAAAAAAGTTTGCCGTTTTCAGACATTATGGATTCAGCATACGAGAGCTCGATGGTGAAAGTTCAAGTTAAGTATATTTAAACGCAGAAAAGCGTAGTAATGTAGTTTCGCGAGCCTCGCCGAATTAAATTGAGTTATTCTGACTTGCCAAACACTTGATTGTATAGTTTATTCATTCGCATTTCATTTATCCTTCTTTTTAACATGGGTTAGAAAAAAAACCAACAGAGGTGACAATTATTTGTCTTATTCATAATTTCTTTTTGCCGGTGTGGGGTGTATATTTCGTAGAACTATATAATTTCGGAACAAAATAATGTTTTAAAAATAAACTTGCTGTTGTAACAAACAGCAGTGTTTCTTAAATTTATACGTTTATAAGCGAATATTTATACCTACCATCCAACATTCTCAATGAGGTGACAAGATTTCAGTTGGGGCTATTTGGTCAGTGCTACGAATATTATTGTTACAAAAGAAGGATTTCTTTTTTAGCGCAAGGATATATTAGGAAAAAAAAAAAACAAAACATGGTTCGACACGTGCAGCAACGACAAAGAGTTTCTTTTGCGGACTTTGGTGCGCTGCCGTATTTTCTATCAGATGAAATGGAGATCGAGACTAGAACGTGACTCAGAACGAAAGAACGCCACCGAGAAAGGAAATCTTAAACTGAAAAAAACTGAAACCTCACTGTCTTTTTATGATACTACATGAGTGAGTCATTTTTTATCAACGTCATGTTTTAGTAGCCCAGTCGACTAAACAATTAAAAAATAAAAAATGATAAACATCGCATAGTTTTGAACATTTGCGGAGTCGTAGGGAGAAGTATACTGAACATTTTAAAGGTTTCAGTTGGTTTCAAAACTATGCAAATTTTAGCAACCCGTGTTTCGTAAATTATTTATTTTATAGAAACATGTAGTATAATGTACATTTTCGTAGGAAATTGTATGCTCTTTAATTTTGTAAATGAAATGCTTTTGCTACATCCCATTTATTAGGCGCTATAAAACTACGCGATTTTTTCCTATTCATGGTTTTATTTTGGACTTAATTGCTTGGACTGTGGCAGACCTTTACGTTATGTGTGTGCGTGGTGATCTGCATTATATTCTACTTAGGCTGGCGTTTAAATTTAATATATCAACTCTTCTGTTAGTGGTTTACTTCAGATATTATAATTAACAACTGTTGAATCTTTCATTCTCAGCAATATTAGTTAGTAGTTGGACGTAGTAATATGAATGATACCTTAGTTTATAACAAACGAAAATGATGGTAACATAAATAACATGTATTATTACTTATTACACTACCCAGCATTGTCTTGAAATTCTAGCTTTAGAGACGTGAAAAATTCGCGGGTTCAATGCCCTGAAGGCAGGCTTCCAAGAATATGAGTATACAGAAGCGGACAACTGCTGATCATTGGCTGCTCACTGACGCAGTGATACCATGTGATTGGGCCTGTGTTTCGTAGCTTACATTTAATTGAATCACATCCCTTCAAGAGGTGTCAAATAAGTCAACAGCCAATTACCAACGTGACAGGAAATTACCGTCGTTTCAATCCTAGATTATACAGAAAAGAAAACGCGAATTTTCAGGTCCTTATTAACAACACAATCTACACTACGTTTGCTATATATGCCGTAGTTTTTTTCTTGAGTTGATAATGCTGGGTTAAATTGGGTAAAGTTATATTCTTGATTGTATATTTGCCTGATTAGTTGTCAGCTTATTGCCAGTACTTTTTAAACTGCAAGTGTTAACAATTGTATTACTGTAAACAAGATCAGAAGTTATACATTTTCTTATTACCTAACATTTATTATAACAGATTGAATGGCGAGGTTCTTAATGACACTGAAACGTACCAAAAATATATGTGCCATTTAAATCCCATTCAGACTCGCCAAGACAAATTTTGTCGTGGCGAATCTGAAGTGACTGATTCCGACGGTATAAACTTAGTTAGCAGACAACCCAAAAGAGTTTGTTGTCATCCATAAGTAATTCAAGCTTCAAGCGGACTTAAATTTGATGCGGGAAAAACCGCAGCCAGAGAGATATGTAAATACAAAAAAAAAATGTTTAAAATGAGATTACATAAGACCGTAGGTACCATCCACATTGTTATTATTATTTTTCTGTGACTTTAGAAATAAGTAACATATTTGTACATTCCTAACAAATTATTGGTAAAGATGATGGTATATCGCGTAAATGTTTTGTGCCAACATACCCTTGAAAAGGCAGTAGTTAATTGCAACACATATG
>PNEQ01030443.1:0-14373 GCA_003012365.1 Medauroidea extradentata | reverse complement strand
CACTGCTACGATAAATAGTATCTACAATATCTACTTATTAAATGCACGGGTGCTGAATACATGCTATATTAAAAAATAATCTTAGCTATAAATACCTGCGAGTTAACGTCTTTTAATACTGGTTTCTGTGTATCTACTCGAATTGAAACTACACGCACTACTGCGTGCATAGTATATTTGAATTTGTAATTCAAAACCGCCACTATAAACACACGACATGACACACACAATTCAAGAAGTCAAGTTCCGTTCAGCATACTGCCATTAACAACAACGACGTAATTAACAGAAACAATAAATCGCGCATTTTCTTAATGTGTCGAACAAAAAAATGCCGTTCATAATTACATACAATCAGGCTGGCAATCGTAAAACGTAACTATTTACAGATTAACAATGACTTCACGTTATTTAGCAATGATATTTATAAAATAATTTCTAATACTTTCGAATGTGTTTTTCAGAAACCCATATTTATTACACAACGGACAAACACACTCAGGCCGTGTCTCAATTCACTCAGAGTGTGCTCTCTCGCGACCACGTCATATTGACGTCAGAGAGAGTGCTCTCTGGCCGTCTCAATTTGTTGGTGAGAGTGCGAAAGTGCGAGAGCACGAATCCATTCACTCGCTGCACTCTCTCGTTTTCTATAGCGCACGCTATATAGATTACAATAAAGGTCTGATTTTATTGAAGGAAAGTGTGCCACATTTTGCAAATATTTCAATATTTATGTATAAATAATTATTTCCAAAGAACAGTTAATTATGGCGAGAAATTATGTGAACATTTTCTGCCCTAATATACGTTTAAACGCGCAAAATACAAGATTGCAGCATCATTTGTAAATAGTTATTCGTTACTGGAAATACGACGCTGGTAAGTTAAAAATTAATATTTGAATTGCCTGCAAAAATTTTTGCTGAATTTTTAACATGTATTAATAAAATGTACGCACGTGTAACCTTTGCTTCGTTTGTTTACAAACTCGAGAGTGCATCGCCCCATTTGGAGAGAGCGAGAGTGCCAGAGAGCTCTCTATCGTGGTAATGCGAAATAATACTCTCTACAGAGAGTACTCTTTAAATTGGAACCCCGACCTCAATAACTGAGCTCACTTCAAAGCGAAGCGGTGGAAACCTAACTCCGATGCCTCCTGTCGATGGAATTACAACTATGTCTGTAGCGTAGAGCGCCAGCGACATGAGTCGATGACAGTTGATGTTCAGTGTCCTGTTGCGTCACTTTGTTCTGGCACCAATTAAGTCCAATCATACAGTTAGCATGTATGACATTAACATCATAAATGAATATTTTAAAGCATATAAAATTCAGAGAGGTCGATTGGATTTGATGATCTTTTACTAACGTTGAATTCGAATACGAAAATATAAGGAACGACACGCAATGATTCGCTGCCAACCATACAAGCATTAACTCTGGTTATTATTTTTAACTGTTAAACTTAATACCTTAGAATATTTAACAATTTTGTTGATCTCTTTTCTATATAATGTTACTTATTTAAGTTTCAAGCATGGCTGTTGGCAAATTTCACTTTGTGTGTATAAAAAAAGCCTTTATAAACGATTAGTTGTAATAGTAGGCTAACAGTTATATTTATTAGTGCCTTGGAAGAATGCATTGCAGAGAGGACGATTTAAAAAAAATGGTTGATGGATCATGGAAATCGGGGAAGAAGAAATGTTTTGATATCGTGAAGAGGCAGTGATGACTCCAGCTTAGGATTCTGTCATTCATGGCTGAAGAATACTTCTCAGGACCAGGAACAGGCATTGGCGACGATTAGCTGATTTAGGAATTTCACGAAGAAGAAGTCACGGTATTGTGAACTTTATATTTCAATGCGGCAGAGTTGGCCAGCACGTTGATTCCAAGAACAAATATATTGTCTTCTGCAATGAGTTACTAAAAATGACAATATGGTGCTGCAGTATGATTCTCTCGCATGTGTTTGGCGGATTTACAGTAGGTATTCTGTACTAGAGATCCCTAGGTTCATTTCCTCTATTCTGTATGTTTATTCTTTATAAATTTTTTAAAATATTTTTTTCATTGTCACATTTCAGTAGTCTCGCCTACAGATAGTATTTTTTAGCTTGTAATTTCTACTCAACAGCAACCTTACTACTTTAATGATTGTCTTATTTTCTCTTTACGTGTCTTTCCCTCATTCTGTAAAAATGAACTAGTTTTCATTTTTATTTCCTTTTGCTTCTGTGATGAGTGAAATGAACTTTGTTGAAGCTATCTGGAATTTAAAAATTAAAAATATATGTAGTGTTTGAGTCAGCCGGTCACCTGAGTCTTAAATAAATATGTAAAAAATAATAAATGCCATCATATTAAGTTTAATCCTTCTACGCCGGCTCCCATAGCATTGTTTGTTATGCGTTTGTCTGCAGTGCAAGGGGTCCTAGGTTTGAATCCTGCTCAGGTATTGATGTTATGTTTAACTTTCATCTAATTTCACCCTCATCAGTTCTCAAAATCTCGCTGTTGATGACAATTAAACGATATCCGTGTATAAATGTGCAGGTTTAGTTTCATCTACGTTTTTAATTTGAATTGTCGACGATGACAAAGCGTTCGATGACTTATAATATAAGTAAAATTGATATTCTACAATATCAGACAGTGGTGTGCGGCTTACTGATTTGGTAAGTGAAAATAGACTACGCCTACCTTACATAGAACAACGCTTGTGTAACAGGCACCTGTGAGGAGACGTCAAGCGTAAATACCTAACTAGGTAGAAGTGATACAATTACACTTCATAGTTATAACGTAAAACTCATCAACTTGGCGGCGACAACTCCATTGTTACAACATGCGACGTTTAACCTCCTCATGTTGCAAGCACACACGGCGAAATAATTATGTGAAGCGATAGAAGATGATGCTTCAAAAATTGAACACTTTATCGGTGTAGAAGATGAGGTATTACGCAAGACAACCGATGTACTAGCGATTTCTGTGCATTGTGAGCGAAACCCCCGGTCCAAAATATAAATCTGGAGGAAGTAAAGAACAATTCGCAGCTTATGAAATTGTTATTTATGAGTTGGGAAAGACATACAACAAATATCGATCACAGTTGATTGCGTCGAGCTCGGACAGTGAATGCAGTGCAACGAGACATAGGATGCTACCTCCAGTGCTGCCAGCACTACCATTGCCTGTGTTCACTGGAAACAGAGCCGAGTGGACAGGATTTGCCGAATTATTTAATTAAATGGTCGTGCAAATCCAGAGTGTGGGTGAAATGCGAAACCTGCACTACTTACTGAGATCCAAAGGGAGAACAACGGGACCTTGTATGTAACATACCAGTTATTATGATGTAGTATGGGATTTGTAGGACAAAAGATACAAGAGTGTGCGGTTGACAGCTGTCATTCATGTGCTAACAATTCTGCATGATCCGGGATTATGTGTTTCACCTGTAGTTGTATGTAGATTATAAATTTGTAAGTTAAATTAAATTCTTTTTTTTTTTTTTTATTTTTACTTTTGTATTCTTATATATGTGCAAAAATCTTGTCAATACCCGCACGTATATTTTTAATTTTTTTTTCCTAAAAGAAGAGACGGAATAGAAAGTAATAGCGCATGGATTCTGGTTTTAGGGTAGAGATTTTCCTTTTTGCTTAGTTGTGAGTGCGTGAGTGTATGTAACTTGCAGCTGTGAAAATAAAAAGTCGTATATACATGTATGAAATGTAAGAAGGTAAGGTTTGGAAGTGGGGTTCAATTTGTACATGCTCTGACAGGAATGCCAGTGAGAGTTGGTAGGGAATAGGAGAAGAAGGGATGTTCATCACGTGACTAAAAGCCAATTAAATTGATAATGATAAGGGGTAGGGGAAGTGTTGAAGTAAGTAGGTGAAAGAGTAATGGTGTGCTGTGACTTAATACATACATGTAGAAAGTGGTGGGGGGACTCAGTGTGACATTGGTGCTCGGCGGGTACGGCGTGTATCTTGTCATTGTTATTATTTTTAATTTAATTATTTAAATACTTTTTATTAAATTTTTCCAATAGGATTTATTGATGGATAGAACAAAATTCGATCAGCTATCTTAGTGAGTAGGTGTGTAATCGTCGGTGGCCTATAGGAATTTACATGTGTGTATTATGATTTAAAAATTAAATTTTATAAATATTTTTTTTTTGTTTTGGAAATTGATTGATTTTATCGGACATCAATCTGTTATATTTAAGTTCATGTGCCAGATGATAGTCCCAATAAAAATATTCCGGGTGTATTATATCTGGAAAAACAAAATTTTCATAAATTTTATATTTATTATTTTTTATAAATGAATTGGTTTTGTTGTAAATCGATCGGTAATAGCTAATATTGAAGTCAACGTTTGCAGATACCATTATTAGTATTTATATTCAAATAATATGTTGAAATGTAAGACAAATATGTTATTTTAATTAATAATTAAATCATTTAATTTACATATTAATTTCGTAGATAGATTTTAGATGAGAAAGGGAATGATTGGGAAGTAAGTTATAAATAGTAGACAGACTTAAATATGTATTATAATATAAAAATAACGATTTAATTTAAATAAGTACTTATATAAAAATATTTTTACAAAAATATTGATTGATTCCGTTATTGATATTAATTGCCTGTCACTTAATTACAAAACATCATTCATCAGCCCGCTTTAAGAATTCACATTATATATTGGGTATTTTTCCGAAATTTTATAATATTTAGAATTTGTAAAAAATTTTTTGAAATGTTAAAAATTGTTCAAAAACATTTTGAGGAATTTTTGATCTATTATGAACTTGAGGTAAAGGTCAATGTCAAGACAAAATAGAAAAAGTAGTCATGACTTCATCCAAGATGGCGGTGGACTGATCGACAATGGCGGCTCCTACACCTACCACCTTACATCTCTGCGAAAGAAATAACCAAGTTATACTACTCTTGTGTCTAATAATATTATCTTATGTTATAAATTAGTGACATTTTATTAACCGAATGATAAACTTTGAGGTTATTGCTAATTTTTTATTTAGGACGCAAAGGTGAATTATACATTTCAGTTAAGAGAACTTATACATGCACCAATAAACAAGAAACTGAAATGTATAGACGTTGATATTTAAAACTAATATTGAAACATTTTAGTGTCGAAGTTACAACTTGTGGATCGGGTGGGTAATAATTTATTTGTAGAGAATTTAGAGTTAATTTTCCTTTACAAAATACATAACCTTAGTTGTTTGAAGGTATTGCTCTTGATGGAAGGTGAATTAACATTTATGTAGTTGCCAAATTAACTATAGGAAACGTTCAATTAGCGAGTAATTACATGTATTGTTTGTTTACATATATATTTTTTTCTATAATAGGTGATGTTAGACGTTGTTTACTTGGTCATGACGATGAAAAATTATTGTTACTATTTATATTTTTCACTAGATGCGTACTGCTACTTATCATGTCGTTTTTCTTTCTACTATCGTGGCAGCAGTACTATAGGCATCCGCGTGTATTACCATTAAAATGTCATAATAATGTTTCATGTATGTAATTTTAAGTGTAATCTATTCATGCCGTTTGTGGCTAAGTGTAAGAGAAGGTGACATTACCTTAACTTCGCCGAAGTGAAAATAAAGATGATTTATTATCATTGCTAATAATGATATTATTAAGAATTGCCGTAGTACATAGGCTCAGTCACTCGGGAGAAGCCAACTATTTAGTGAGCGCAGAACGAGAATAAATTGTGAATTAATTGAGCAATGTAAGAACTTACCTATGGAGGGGCAGCGGTTCTCAACACTAGTTATCACGTGTCAGACGGCGGAGAGCGCGAGCACACACGTGCATAACTACACGTGTAAACATTGCAAGGAAACATATATAATAACTCCTGGTAGAGATGAGCACACCACAATGCTGGTCTGAAGACTAAGGGCGCAATTCACAGTCAAAGGATTGTTTGGCAAAATAAGTAGGTAGTACTTCCAGAAGTAATGCGTATTCGTCAAGCGTTACATATCTGAGCAATGAATTCATGAACATCTACTGTACAAAGTAATACTTAAGCAAGCACTTAGACCAAGCTGTACTTGATGACGTAAGACTACAATATCAGTACCATTACAACCCAACTAAACTTATAATTTATTTACAGCAGTTATCCATTTGAAATAAATATTTGAATACATTTACAGTAATTGTAAATTCAATCTATAAATGCTTTCCACTTAATCTAAATATATTTTAAATTAAATAACAACAGGGACGTCAAGAACAAGTCTATTTAATGTGATCAGAAACGTTTTTCAATAGATTGCTGAATTGAAGTAAAATTAATTTACAACCTAACTCAAAAATAAATTTGAAATGAAAATGTACATTCTTCCTCATAATAATGTTTGTATGTATGTCTGTGTGCCTCTTTTCCTAAAAATGTTTGACCCGTGTGCCGAATTTAACCAACGACGTACATATAGAGTACATATTTAGTAGCCTTACTTGATTTTTGTACATTTCGTTACTGCAGTGCTCATATTTTCAAACAGGCGGCCATTGCACCATTTTTCGATCTATCTAACTATATTTTACAATTTTATCAAACATATTATTAAAATGGTGACAGTTTAAAACTTTTTTGTCACACGAGATATACGAATAGCCGTTTTTAAGAACTTCATCAAGCTCAGTCCACATGTAGTTCCAAATAAACTGAGATAACTTTCATACAATAAGTTAATCCTGTATTATGTAGTATGTTCGGAAATTCATATTACTAACTTCTAGGACTGGTAGAGGAGACTGATTAGACAATATTTTGAATAGGAAGCCAAGTCCGGAAATGTACCGTTTCTGTGCTATAGCCATTACAATGTGATGGATGTGCCGGAATTGTTTTGCAACCGGATAGGTAGTGTAACGTCAGAAAAGCAACATGCTAAATTAAGTTTTACATAAGGTACAGAATGAGGTGATGTTTGGCTAATTACATAAGAAAGTCAAATTTATTTGGTAACAATACCAACATAGCAAAAACAACATTCATTTGTCGCAATTACACTTGTGTCAACAGGGGGAAAAACACATTTCTGTCTGTCTTCTGTACTGGATGTGTCCCATACGAAACTGGTCACAACAACAGAGGCTCGATGTGACGACCAGCAACATCGTTGCACACATTGTATCGACGAACCACGTTTCGGTACACTGATTCCATCACACCAGTTGTCCCATTAATTTCTTGTGCAGCGAACATAACTCGTGCCAACAGTTCTTCCTCAGTTTCAACAGGAGTCTCGTACACCGTAGTGTTCATACGAGCCCACAGGAAATAGTCCAGTAATGATAAGTACGGCGATCGTGGGAGCCATGCTGTAGGACCACTCCGGTCTATCCATCTCTGCCCGAACCGTCGGTTAAGATGTTCCCGAACGTCACGCGTAAAGTGCGGCGGTGCTTAACGGACATTCAATGGCACGTCATCCAACAACAGGGGAAATATGTACTGTAGGAATGTCAAGTAAGCAGGACCCGTTAACCTGGTTGGAAGAAGGCATGGCCCGATCACTGGAACATGCAGAATGCCTGACCACATATTTATTGAAAACCAGTGTGGAAATCCCCTGACATGCGTCGTATGCGGATTTTCGTCTGACCATATACTACTTGGTTGTTTCGAGAATTAAAAACACACTCCCTTGTGAATTTACATTCATCGGTGAACAAAACTCTTCGTGGAAAGTGGGGCTCACAAATGCAGCGGTGCAGAAACCACATGGAGAAGTAAACAAGTGCTACAAAATCGGCTGGTTTAAAAGCCTGTACACTTTGATGGGGGGGGGAGTAGTTGTTCGCGTACTTGTTGACGGGTCCTGCTCAGCATAGATCAGTACAGCCTCTTCCAATTCGGGGGTGCGGCGTATCTTCGGAGCACCACAGTCCCTCCTCTTGACGGTGAAGGTATGTCGTTCTCGAAGCCGTCGCGCAATTTTGGCAAGAAGGGTAGGCGACGGAGTCGTGCATTGTGGATATCGCTCTTGATATAACCAACAAGCTGCTCTTTCATTCCCTTCCGCTGCGCCATACATCAAAATCATGTCCGTGTATTCTGCACGTAAATGAGGCTCCAGACATGATACCACAGCAGGGTTAATGTCACATGCCATCAGGTGATCCTCTGCCATCCTATCTGATTGCAAAACAACACCAACACATCAGAAAAATTTTTATGGCTGTAGCACGGAAACAGTATTTTTCCGATATGATCTTTGAAAGAACTGTGCAATGGATGACTGGATTTATTTCCTTGGACATACTACATTGCGAAATAAATTACCTACTGTCAAAAGAAAAGTAAAAATAATACGAAAAATGTAAATACGCAGAGTATGCTTTAGTTAACAGGATACATACGCAACATAAAATTCCAAAAATGGAATCGGGTCAAATAAAACAAGGAACAAACAGAAAATAAATATAATAACAAAAAATCAAACAAGACACCTACGTTAACACGCAATGCAATGATGAGATGAAACAAAAATAAAGTAGATAACAGACACGAACAGAAATACAACAAACGACACAAAGATGAGACGAAACAAAACACAAAGATATAAGGCACAAACGATGAGACGAAACAAAACACAGTAGTTTTCAGGACAGTCAGTATTAACGACGTTTCGGGAGCTGGAAACTGTCCCCGTCATCAGGTAGACACACAGAGTTCAGGAACACGAGTGCGACTGACGAGGAGACAATTTTTTTTTAATCTGCCGGGCCCCCGTATCCCGCCACGTCAGCGTGTACCCCAGTTCAGTCTAACGGGTTCTCCGGCATGCATTAGTCGCTAAAACGAAGGAAGGATGGAGAGTGAATGTGTCTAAGGTAGAGGCTCATTTACATAAATCTTGGCTTCGCTAAGGAAGAGGTGGCGGGTGGCATTGAACAGAGGCCATGGCCGCAATTGGGGCCATGACCTCCCCCCGAAGAGAGCAAGAGTCAGAATAAGGGCACAGAAAAACCAGCACAGATAGGGTAGGGTGCTGGGAAAAGCTGTGCGACAGGCGTGGCAGGGATAAAAATATACCCATTATTATTTGGTAGGATTGGAAAGGTAGGGTATGACTCGACGTCCTGTTGCCAGGACACTAGGAAAGATGAGGTGGCTGGTGAAGTGAGATGGGATTGGCCGGCGGCTCCGGCCAATCAGAGTGGCGGCTCAGCGAGCCTGTTTTCGCCAGTTGGGCCTGAGCGCCCCTGGCGGCGACAAGTCGAACAAAGCCAGTTTGTTCGATTGCCGAGCAGTTAAGGATATTCCCGTGTCAGGCAAGCCTGGCACAACAATATTCAAAACAGCAATGTAGGCCAAGTCTACTTCTCGGCGACAGCAGCAGAAAACTGTACAGCTCAGCCTGTACACAGGCTCCATCTTCTCTCTTCTCGCAGACAGCAGTAAACCTTTCATTGCTGGGGTGGAGAGGGGGCGTTTCCCCCGGGACCCCCACCCTCCTCTCCAAAATAATCCGTCGGTCTTGAATGAGTGGTTGAAGTAGGCGAGACATCCAGGATCTACCATGTGGCGGGCTAGGTCCACCGGCCCCGACGTTGAAGGTCCCCGATGACGTTGGTCCAAGTTCCGATGCATTCCATTTCTCGCTCCCCACACGCCCTGCAGTCCACAGCCCGCAGGATCCAGCAGTTGGATTCGCTACACTTCGCAATTTTCAGCACCTCGAGATCCCTCCCGCCGCCTTGACCATTGGACTGCTTCCCGCAGAGCGCGTCTTCCATCTTCATGCTGAGCTGTACAGTTCGCCGCCGCTGCCGTCGACGGCGCTTGCGCACCGGCCAGTTGGTCCACGAGTCAGTATTTGAATATTCCTGACAACTCCTCAGCGAGGAGCCCTGTATTCGCCACCAACAGGAAGCGCTCGATTGCAGATGGTCGCTGCCACATGGCTGCCGCGATCGCACCGCCCCCTACAGGCCACGGCACCTTCGTTGCGATGAAAATGGCGGCACCTCCCGGCGCGCAGCTCCGCAGGAGCACGATGTTCACGCCACGACAGCCACGACACGAGATGAGGAGACATTTTTTTTGTACTGCCCCTTCTCGCAGCACATGGTGATCCCCGACCTGCCAGCTGGCTTGGTGGGACCTCCCGATATTGGGGATATTTAGGGAGAGGATGTTAATACGTTCCAGCCTAGTCGGCTATACACTATTCGTTGTAACATGAAAACATTGTGACCGTCAACCTCACTCCTACCTTGTGGCAGGAGGGAGGCTGCGTGGTCCGCGGTGCGTCTAAGCGCTAGGATCTAGACTACTGCCTCAGTGGCCTTTTGGAGATAACTAATTGGGATAGCAACAGTAAACCAGCGTCAACACTGGAGGAAACCTGTTGCCTGCGATTGAAAAATATTCTCCCGAAATCCCTGAAGGGGTGGAAGGGGAGCGGGATTAGGCATAGGAGTGAAACTCTCTCCAACTGTGCTAGAGTTAGGGAGAGTTTATGTTAGTGCTATGTATTTACCATTTGTGGGTGGCAGGATCACCTGATGTGGTCAACTTGAAGTTCATAGTGACTGGCCCTTGGGAGTCACTAGAGCTCCTGCTGGAATCAAAGCAAAAGCAAAAGTATGGCATTAATGTGTGAGTTAACACAAAATTTACCAAATTGGTAAGATACATCTCAGTAGGAAGTCCGTATTGTGACGTTGTAGTCAATTATTAATACACTTGTATGTTAGTGGGGAATTTAGATGAGCAATCCAAGAGAATTTATTTTACAGTTGTTGGTTGTTCCCAGTATTAATTAATTTATAAAAATAATACGACTCTAGTGGTGTTAATTATGTAGTGCACTGTGAGGGTGTCTTTTCTGTTTGTCGTAAATTAATAATAGTAATAGTAATAATACTTTAGAAGTCTAAATTTATATATACACAATTAATAGATCAGGTCGCGGCACTATGGTTGGTGTCCATCGCAGATAGATCACTGTGATGTAAAGGAGATGAGGAGACAGGAAAAGCCATGGATTTATATAGGGTAAAGCCTCATATCCTGTTCAGCCAATGGGAGACGAGTTGTCTTCTGATTGGTCGCGCAACATAGAGTGACTCTGATTGGCTGTGGTGGGTTGAGTGTTTGTTTTTATTTTGTGCTGTAAAGTGGTTTATCTCTTAATCAATGGGATCCACGTATTTTTTAGTTCAATACTCTGTTGATTGAAAATATTGCTACTGCTAATAATAAAGGCTGATTCTTTAATTTTTCCTTTAAGTTTGTCAGATTCCTGTGTAAGTGGTTTACAGACTCCCCAAAGGATTTTGTGGATGTTTTCCCATGCATGTTCGGCTAGTATAGATTTTCGGGTTTCGCCTTTTTTGCAATTGTTTTTAACTTCTGTAATTTTGGTTGATAGAGCTCTGCCAGTTTCACCAATGTACATATGGTCACATTCGCAGGGTATCATATATACACAGTTGTGGGATTGTAGTTCTTCTGTGGCGGGTTTCAACCTGGTAACCATACTTTTAATAGTTGATTTGGATCGGAATGCTATTTGAAGTCCGTATTTGTTTCCCAGACGTCTTATTTTTTCAGAAAGGCCTCGAACATACATTATATCTAGGGTTCCTGATGGTTTTCCTGTTTCTGTGGTCTTAGGTGTTCTGTTAGGTTTCATGTGCTGTTTGGTTGTGTTTGCTGGGCAACCATTGGCTGTGAGTTCTTTTCTTATTTGGTTGTGTTCTACTGCTACAGATTTCTTGTTGGAACAAATAATCTCAGCTCGATTGGCTAGTGTGCGAATAATGCCGGTTTTTGTTCTTTTAGGGTGGTTGGATGCAAAATGTAGGTATTGGCCTGTATGTGTAGGTTTCCTGTATACTATAGTTTCCAGACTGCTTCTTTCCCTGCTGACTAGTACGTCCAGAAAAGGAATGCTGTCATTGATTTCTTTCTAATAGGTGAACTTGATTGATGGCCTCAATGAGTTTAGGAAGTTCACAAATTCCTCCAGGTTTTTAGGTTCATATTGCCAGATTGTAAAAGTGTCGTCTACACAACGAAGCCAGATTTTAGGATGGCTACTATTTTTGCTAAGTGCTTCCTGCTCAAAGTTCTCCACTAATATGTTCGCCATTAATGGTGAAAGTGAAGAGCCCATTACCATGCCGTCTGTTTGTAGAATCTGTCATTAAACTGGAAATATGTTGTGGTGATGGATGGAATTGGTATAGTTGTTCTGTCCTTTAGGTTTGGGTCAGCTTCCAACTTGGCCTTGACAATGTTGAGAGTTTCTGCCCTATGTCCATTGGTACATTCTTAATTGATTTTTTTGTTATATTTATTTTCTGTTTGTTTCTTGTTTTATTTGACCCGATTCCATTTTTGAATTTTATGTCGTGTGTGTATCCTGTTGACTAAAGCATACTCTGCTTATTTATGTTTTTTTTTTGTCATCTTTTTAGTTTTCTTTTGGCAGTCATTTATTTCGCAATGGAGTATGTCCAAGCGAATAAATCCAGTCGGCATATTTCCCGACATGGCTTCCTATTCAAAATATTGTCTACTCAGTCCACTCTACTGCCCATAGAAGTTTTTAATATGAATTTCCGAACACCTTGTAAATTTACGAAATGTTGGAATAAGGAAACTTCTTGATTTAATTAAATTTATAAATAAATCAGAAATTAGAAATTCGTCTATCTCTGTACATTTGCAGTATAGAATATATTTAATTAAATGTTTGTCTTTTGTTTATAGCGTTTTTAGCGTTTTACTTTTAAATTATACCAAGAACTACAAGACCGATAGAAATAAAATTTTATTTCTTACACATTATATTATCCAGTATTGATTTTTGGTCTTAATTTTTGAAACTCTACTATGTAAGAAGATAGCACGAGGATAAATCAATTTTTTTTGTAACAGATGTAGGCCCAATGTGACCGACTGTCTCTAAAGGTTAATATATCCACATTGAAAAAGTAGGCCTATTAATAATGCTGGTAATTTTTGTTGTACATTGTATGATTCACGTTGATGCCATGTTTATCTTAACGAAAAGCGTTAAATTAAATTGTCTTAATCACACGTCATTTTAGGAAAGTTTTTTTTTAATTGTTAATTTTTATCAAACTAAGTACACAACTATCACTTATTCCGATGACTTTACTTCCATATGTGTTGTTTACGCCAAATTTTTAAATTGGCAGCCACTTTAAAATCTTTCATTAAACGAACAGTCTGAGAAACCATCCGAAAGAATCACGTAAAACACGGTTCACATAGTATATTATCGTAGTAATATACGATTTTTATGATTTTATTCATGCCGACCGATTATTTTAAATTTCGCCTATTTTAAAATTTTTTATTACTATTCCATATTATGGGAACTATTTGACGATTTCTAAACAACATTTTTCTTTCGTAGTTCATTTTAATACATGTTATTTAAGCTGTTTTTTAAGGGTCGTCGTTTTGAAAGTTAGCGTGACAAGAATAAAATAAAATTGTTGATATATTTCCATAACTACTGAATCAACGATAATCAAGTTTAGTATTTAGAGACCGTTCATCACACGATCTCTGATTAAAGAAGTCCTTATCGCTGTAGGTATGCGACGTGATTAAATTGCATGGCGTTTATGAATACATGCATCACCAATACTTTTATTTAAGAAGTCCTTATTTCTGTAGGTCCACGATGTGTTTGAATTACGTGACGTTACCGTATAACTGAATCATCCATACTGGCCCACGATGTGATTAAATTGTATTACGTCAAATAATACGTGCATTATCCTTACTGAGACTTTGATGTTGTAGTCCTACGATGTAATTTAATTGCGTGACGTTACTGTATACATGCACCAACCTTACTATTATTAGAAAATGTATATTTGTAGGTATACGATGTGATTTTGTGTTACGTGAAAGAATGCGTGTATCAGTCATACTGTGACCAAGAAAGTCTTTATTCTAACAGGTTTACGATGTGATTTAATTGCATAACGTTAATGAATACTGTGATTTAAGAAATCCTTATTTTTGTACTTCCACGATGTGGTTAAATTACTTCATCTCAATGAGTAATATGCATCATCCATACCGTGATTAACCCTTTATAGGACAATTTCTTCTTATTAAAAACTATTTAAATGAACTGTGGTTTCTATAATTGCCACTTGACATAAGTGTCACAATTTCGTAGCTTAAGTACATATTATTGGTTCTTACTGAATATAACGCCTGCCTAAATGCTCAGTGGTCACAGAAGATGCCACTTATCGCCCCAGCAGTTCGTCCTTGCTT
>PNEQ01030441.1:8537-29373 GCA_003012365.1 Medauroidea extradentata | reverse complement strand
GAACATTTTATATCAATTTGTGCCGGTAAATATCACAGTTCAATTAATTAAAACAGACATGTGATGCTGGTTAATAGCTGTGGTAATGGTAATAGAGAACCGAGGATTGAGGTTAAAACCACAGTCGGTCCCGGTTCGGTCATGTTTCTTTAAATAACCGATGAACCGAGGTACCGAAAAACCGATCGTCCCATCCCTATTACTAAGACCTTCAGCCTCATCAGTTATCATTTCTTTCACATCATCCATTGCTATATCCAGTCCTACTACTTTGTTTCCAAGCGCGACAACTTGTTCATCGATTTCTTTCATATCTTCAAATCCATGAAAATCGTGTACAGTCTTCATAAATATTTTTCCATACACCATTCATCGTCTTCACTTTTAATTCCTGCCAAGCACAAAAAATGTAGTGAACAGCATCCTTGATGTTAAATGTTCTCCAGAAATCTCGCAGTCTAGGAGCATTTTCCCTATTGGTAACTCTGACAGCTTCAGCTAAAACTTTCCTCGTGTAGTAGCTCTTGAAAGTAGAAATTACCCCTTGGTCGATAGGCTGGATTAGTGAAGTTGTGTTTGGTGGCATGTAAACAACTTCCACAAAACTAACCAGGTTTTCAAGTGTTTCTTTGCTTGGGTGACCTGGGGCATTATGCATGATAAGAGCTTTCCTTGCCAAATTTTTATCTGAGAGGTATCTCAATAGCTGGGCCAAAGTGGTTTGCATACCATTCTAGGAACAGATCTTGTGTTACCCAAGCTTTTTTGTTTGCTTTCCATACAACTCGAAGCTGGGACTTATCCACATTCTTCAGGCCCTTGGGTTTTCTGAGTGGTAAACTAAAAGAGGCTTAAGCTTGGAAGTCACCTGCAGCATTACCGCCTAACAACAATGTTAGCCGATCTTTAGACACCTTGAAACCTGGCGCTGACTTTTCGTCTTTGGAAATAAAAGTTTTCCTGGGAAGTCGTTTCCAGAACAAACCAGTTTCATCCATGTTTATTATTTGATGATCTGTGTAGAATCCGTCTTCAATTTTGTTTTCAGTTCGACTTTAAAGTTTTGTGCACCTATGGTATCTGCACAAGCAGCCTCTCCTTTTGTTGATATGCTGTGAAGATTCGCACGATTTCGAAAATTGTTGAACCATCCATTCCTGGCCTGGAATGACACGTCTTCCTCAGGGAATGATCCGTTTAAATCTTCATACAGGCTCCATGCCTTTTATTTGATAATATAAGCACTCAAAGGAATTCTGCGCTGCGCATTATCCTCGACGAAAATGGAAAATAATTTCTCCATTCCTACCATTATGCTCAGGTGTGCCTTCGTAAGCTGCGTAGCTTGTAATGGAACACTCAACTTCCCGGCCTCTAAAATGCTATCCCGGTGTTTTATAATTGTCCGCACTGTAGAACCTGTTATCCCTAGCGAGTTGGCTACATCAACTTGCCGCTCTCCAGAATCAATTCTTTGTAGCAATTTTAATTTAAAGTCCAAAGTAAAGCGTTTCCACGTAACTTTTCCATCCTCGGATGATGGCCTGGCACATTTGCTCATCGTAATCAAAACTATGTTAACTTGCACTCACAATTCACTTTTACCGTAAACCAATCTCACTTTGTAAACATTAGAGCCTTTGTAATCTCAGAACAGCCAGAAACATGCGCTGGCGAGCCACAAGTGCTACGAGTCATTTCATTGGCCACTTTGAGGCAGGCGTGGCTTGAAAGCGTGGGTGTAGCCCCTCTTTGTCTATGGTTCACCATATTGTCTATGCTGTTCACTCTGCCTTGCCGTGAACACGAATTAAATAAGTAAACAAATATATGTACTGGGCACACACAATGATTGAGCGGGTGTGATTGAATACATAGGCCTACAATATTGCGTGCATATTGTGGTGGCACCGACGCTCTTCTCTTTTACACTGCCTCTGGCTGATGTGATGATACTAGCCCCACTAGTTGCTTACAATGTTCCACAAAGAAAAATAGTAATTTGGTCAGTCCTCATATATGCTCCAGTCAGCGGTGAGTTACTCTTACCTCAGGGTTCGTGGTATCGAGGGATGGACGCATGCATAACAGCATTCAAAAACACGTGGTCAGATTAACAGCCCATATTTATTACCTCCTTATAACAAACTCACGCAACAGTGCTTACATCGGCACGTATAAACTTCTAGTACAAAATAAAATTTAAACTGAAAGAGAACTGAACTGTACTTAAATGAAACCCAACTCAAACAAATAAAAATAGCACGTGCTAAACTCAAATTATAAACCAATAGTGGGCCAGCCACGTGGTTAATACGGCTGCAAATTCACAATAAAGAATCAAATAAATTGAAGCTGATTACTAATGAATGCATAGTTCTAAAAAGTCTTTTCACTGCCTTCCATCGCGGCCCCATCTTTTCAAATCGCGCCCCTCGGCTTACCACGTGTGAACCTCGCACAACACGGAACACGTCCGGCCTCCTCGACAGTCAAAGAACAAAGTGATCAGCAACGGTGACCACAATGGCGTCCCAAGACACCATGGCGGCCTACCTTCCGGTTAGAATGTTCCATGACCTTCTAGCAAGATTAAGTAACCAGTCTGGATACAAATTAACCAAACTAAAATCACCGAAAAATCGGCAAAATTATGCTTAATTTAAAAACGTATTTCAATATTTTAGTTAATAATTATTACAATAAAAATTATATTAAATAAAATCTTGGCATCGGACATTGCCGGTCGTACACCTTGCAGTACCCTCTGTAAACCCCTATCGGTATCGCCCCCGTGGCACCATGGCAGGGCTGGCTGAACTCATATACATATTTTCAAAATAAATACCAAAACTTTCAAACGGCAATAACTATTAAACGATCAATTTCTCGTTAAATGTCCAAGAGTCCATAGTTGCTTGAAGTTTCATGCCGTTTTAGAAAAGTCCACACAAGACATATTTACTTTAAATTCACGTATCATCAGAACATTGAGAACTTAGAACAAAACTTAGGAACACATTATTTAACATTGAAATACTCCAATGAGAAAACTTATCACTAAGAATTGCATCCAGACGCGGTTTTCTGTTACTGTACTGTTTCGCCAGGCCCAATAGCGGTTTTACATTTAGAGTGGGTTTTCTATGAGATTTCTTGTTCAGTAAAATTATAATCTTTACATTATTTAACTAAATGACTTACTTAGAAAATTATTAGGCTTACAGCAACAAACATGGAACCCTCATATTGAAACAATTATTGACTTACAAAAATTTTAGAAACACTCGGATTTTAAATAATTTACAGGCAATATATTAAAGTAGGGTGGCAGGGCAACACACTGGGGCTTTTGACATTAATAAATGCATCAACCCTACCTTACACCTAACTGATACTAGGCTGACCAGCTCTTGGTTCTGAAGTGTCAGTAACACTGGCTAGCATTAATTATGCAAACAAATAAACAATAGCAGAGACTCTAGAAATACAACTGACTTATTGAAAAACTATACCCCAAGCGCAGGCTGGTCGCTTCACAGTATTTAAATACTGTAAGCCTATATGTACATTACATTTTATGTATGTAATTGGTAAAACAAATGTACGATTAGTAAAATTACGCACGTGAAGAAAATTGAAAAATACGATGTACAAAAATGAGCGCTACTTCAAATACTGGCCGTGTTACTTTGAATTATACCCTAATTAATTCCGGTTGTTACTTCAAAAAAGCGTTAATTGGACAGCGGTACTTCGAGGGGCTGGTGTACATAGTATTGATTGCAACTGTCACAGTAATTGATGCTGGCCAGTTTCTATCTGCAGCATGGTTTTGTAAGCTAGTAAGAAAACTTCATGATGGAGAGAAAGGGAGAGTTCAATTACTGTAGAGTTTGAGCACAGAAATTCAAAAAAATTTGCATTTTGTACCTGACAAACTCACTGGACTTTAAAACAAGTAATGAGAGTATATTAACTTTTCTACAGATACTTAAGAGGCTGTTTAGATCCTGGAACAATACATGATTATAAGACTGTAATTAATATCATTTAATTTTTTATTTATTTTTTTTTTCTGCTAACAGGTCGTTAAGAATTAAGTGTATGTTTGTGTGAAAGATTTTCTTTTCCTCTATAGGTTCCTCATTCACATGTGCATGTGATGCGAGATGATGAAAGTATGGGCAATGGAGGTGTTGGAGAAAAACTGTGCAAACACAAGTATAGTTCATACCCGTACTGCTATGGCGAGATTACAGGTTTGAAAATTTTTGCAACTTTATATTTAGATGTAGTAGTTACAGTATTGTTATTTTTAAAATTGGAGAGCATGTTGTCGTTTTTCTGGAACAGCGTACAGCAGACATAACATAGAGGCCCGAAATTTTTGCAAAGTGTCTCTAATGGGGTCCCAATTTTCGTACCGTTTTGTGGGAAAGTAAGACAAGTTATCATTAAAATATGAGACGGATGTCATCCGATTAAAAGGATATCCCTAAACCACGGTCGTAGAAGAACAGGTCTGGACACTCGCCTGTATATTTGACCCCCTTGTTGTTTGGCTGTAGTTCACCAAGTTACCGAGAATATTGTGTTTTATTGGCGCTGATGTTACGGCGGTCGGACTAAACTCCGCCCACTTCCTTTCCGCTAAGATAAACAATTTATCAAAACGTATTTTTTATCAATTTATGAAATACTTTCTTCGTTCACAATTTTAAGAAAAGGCTCCAGCAATCTTTATTTACTTTATAAATTCAACAATGGAAAAAAGTGGACGGAGATTTAGTCCGACCGCCCGGAAAACAGCGCCAAAAAGTACGACATTCTCGGTAACTTGACGAACTACAGCCAAACAACAAGGGGGTCAAGCAAAATACATTGTTAGATAGGCGAGTGTCCAGACCTGTTCTTCTACGACCGTGCCCTAAACTGTAAATATGACTGATGCATGTCCTAGAGAAATAAAACAGAGCATAGACTGTCTCCTCGTGAATACATAGTCTCTTGATATCTGTATCGTTTTAAACAAAAAAAAATGGAAAATAATAATTGAAGTTTAAGTTTTTATCAGTAGACGTCTTTCGATTAAAATCATACCTACGAACGATCTGTATGACCAATCCATGTCACAAGAAAATAAAACACCAAGCATGTGTGCCTTCTCATGATCATGTTCTTTATGCTGTACTGTACATGGATATTTGTGCCCTTTTAACATGGCATGCCTAGATATTGTGTGTGTGCATGCATGTGTGTGCACGCATGTGTGCGTGCGTGGCAAGAGTTGAGTTAATGCAAAAACTGCACAGTCAACTGGTCCAATCGTAGTCCCTTGTGCCGTTTTTACCAGTTGCCGAGTAATGTTTTACGCTCTCCTTGCTGATGTGTAGTGCTGATAACGTGTTCTTCTCTTTTTTTTTTGTCTTGCCTTCCACTTCGCTTAGCAGTCAGTCAGACATGTGCACGCGCACTCACACACATCCACTTCCACCCTCACCCTCCACCATGGCACAATACTTTTTTAAGCAGACAAAAGTAAACTTACGTCAACCACCTGCATCGCTGATAAATTCCATGAAGCCGACGGTCTGACTACGTCAGCAGCCAAAATTCTACAGCCTGAAGGAGATTGTAACACAAGAAGTTTCTCACTTCATCAGGAAAAATTTATAAAGTACTAAAAACTGTCAAAACTCGAAAAACAACATAAAGACATGTGATTATTTGTCATTTTCAATGGTTGGGTGTGGGTAGAGGCGGGGTACAAAAAATCCGGTTGTGCACGCTGTAATAGAGATTATCTTTACCGGTGTTAGTATATGAGTGAAGTGAGCTGATAGTGGTTAGGAGAATGGGAGGGTTACAAGTTGGATGTCTGCTGGGCATTTTTTTGCTAAGGGGGTAAGGATATTGACAGTTTCCAGGAAAATGTGTTGCATGTTGTTTCCCTTGCAGAGGTTTGGGAAGGTATAAAGGGGGGAGGAGTTTCATCTGCCGGCTGTGAGACAAGCATGTTACTCCAGCTGTCATGGTCTTGTCATCTCCGAAGAGTAAGCTTTCTCATTATTATAAAGAAATGAGGGGTAAACAAACTGTGTAACGTAACGTAGTAGTGCTCACAGGCCGAACATTGTTCTTGGATGTGCGCAGTCATATTTTTCATCAACTGTAGCTTTTAACCATTTTTTTTTTTTTTAATTCTGCCAGTTTTTTTTACGGTTCCCGGGGGGATATTTGTAAAATCGCTACCTTTGTAAAATCCAGTGTTCATAAAATCGAAGGTCTAGTGTAGATAGGATACCCATCAATTCAAGACAACAATTCTGCATAACACATAGGTTACTATTTTGCATTACAAATTATATGGACCAATTACTTTGTTGACCACAATTTTAGATGCACTCGTGAATGATTCCACAATTTTCTTTGCTGCAGTGATTTCAGCCAAAGTGAAAGCCTACATTTTATTAGCATTTTTTAAAAGTTGAATAAACAAAGTACCGTATTTACGCAGATACAGGCCGCGTGCAGATACAGGCCGCACCCTAAATTCAGAACAAAAGTTTCAGAAAAAGTAATATCTCAAAAAGAGGCCGCACCAAAATGATGACGCTTGGCAACCATGTATTCATAGTGTGATGACAGCTGCTGCGCGCCATCGATCGGAGCGCGTGCGTAGCTGAGCTTGACCTTGTCTGCATCGTGTGTAGCCATCCCCCCACCCCTCTTGTGTATCATCTTCTTACCTAGCGCGTGTAGCGGAGTTTGACCTTGCCTACAGCTTGTGTTGCTACCTCCCCTCTTGCCTAGCTTTCAGTTCCGCTAGCTTTAAACTCAAAGTGGTGCAGTATGCACAGGAACACGGGAAGAGAGAAGCGGGAAGGAAATTTGGTGTAAATGATAAGAACGTGAAAAGGTGGATAATACAGAGAGAGAAGTTGCAAGGCTTGAAGAAAAATAAGTGTACCTTGAGAGAACAGAAGCCCAAATATCCAGAGGTGGAAGAAGAATTGAACCAGTTTGTCCTCAACACTAGGCGAAATGGTTTTGCAGTTACCACAGAAATGTTGTTATTCGAAGGCAGCAGACTTGCACGACAAAACAACATACCCGTTGCAGTGTTCAAGGCTAGTTACGGATGGGTTAGACGTTTCATGGAGAGAAAAGGCCTTTCTTTGAGAAGATGAACATCCATTGCTCAGAAACTCCCGGCAAGCTACGAAGAGAAATTGTTAAGCTTCCAGAGATTCATAATAAATCTACAAAGGCAACACAACTACGAGCTAGGCCAAATTGGAAACACTGATCAGACGCCGGTATATTTCGATATGCCGGAGTCCACGACAGTCACACCTTCTGGTTCGCGCTCAGTTAAAATTCTTGGTACAGGAGCGGACAAACAGAGATGCACTGTGATGTTATGCGTGACGGCGGATGGCAGAAAACTACCGCCCTATGTAGTTTTCAAGCGCAAGACCTTGCCAAAGGGGAAGTTCCCACCCGGAATAACTGTGCGCGTCCAGGAAAAAGGGTGGATGTCCGAAGACCTAGTGAAGGACTGGCTCTCGTGCGTGTGGTGTCGACGGCCAGGGGGACCTCTACGAATGAAATCACTGCTCGTTCTAGACAGCTACCGATGCTATCTTACGTAGGGCGTAAAGAAGCGGCTCCAGGAGGTTAAGACGGATTTGGCTGTCATACCAGGCGGTATGACGAGCATGCTACAGCCGCTCGACGTATGCATAAACCACCCTTTCAAAGTGCGCATGCGGCGTCTGTACAATGAGTGGATTCTGTCAAATCAGGAAACAACGAAATCCGGCCGTCCGAAGAAAGCTTCACTGACAGAAGTGTGTCGGTGGATCCTTTCAGCATGGCGTGCCATCTCCGACGATTTAGTGAAGAAAAGCTTCAAGGTCACAGGTATCTCGTCGGAGATGGATGGCTCGGAAGACGACACATTATGGAATGCACGAGATGAGGCAGATGACCCGGATGAACCAGGAGACAACGACGACGACAGAAGTGGCAACGAGGAAAGTGACAGCGAGGCAAGCAGCGGGAGTGCATAGTGCATAAACGTATTTTCTGAACCTAAGATATACAATATTTTTTATATGTATGTGAAGTATTTCTTTGCAAGTTAATTTCATTGGTAGGTATTCTGTATTTAACTTCAGTTTTTTTTATTAGTGAACATAATTGGTAGGTATTCCGTACATGTAATGTTTTGCAAGTAAATTTTAATTGGTATTCTATTATGTTCTTTATTTACCGTAATGCACACGTTGCCGGGTGGGGGGGGAGGGTATATATATTTTATGCCGCGGCTACACCAAACCACGCGCTAAAGTGTGTGTGCTAGACGACGGAACTGTGCTTTTAACAGCTGCGTGATTGTTTATTATGATGTAAACATTCAGCGCCAAAAAAAATATGTAAATATCCCTTCCAAAAAAAAGAAGCAAATGCCCTTTCAAAAGTACATATTGTGAGCAACACTCATTCTGGCAACACTGTAAGCTTGTTTTTGTCTCACACCATGCTCGCCACTCCGCCACACTCTCTACTCTGCCGGCTGGCCTCGTGCATCTGACGCTATGCTAGCCTACTCCAAACGTTACACGGGACCTGTTGTAAACAAAGCCAACTTGCATGTCTGCTTTTATTGTTTATTTATTTTACTTCCAAGAAAGTTTACCACGTTTAATGGTTTCTTTTATAAACTGACCATAGTATTCTCACTAATTAAAATATTTGCCCTTGGATACAAGCAAAAGGCAAATAAATGTCAACATACTATTCTGTGTTAGCTGCCCGCCTTTTATTTTCAACTCCGTACGGTATTTTGTTTAAAAAAATATACCCTACCCCACCTTCGTCATCTGTAGTTCAAGAAAATATCTTGTGAGTGGTAGTTGCCGGGCCGCAGACGCCGCAACAGTATGTCTAGGGAAGGGGGGCGAGGGCCGGTTGGCCGCCGCCCGATGTTTGTTTTGTACGTGGGCCGTATACGAATGTTTTATTACGTGTGTTTATGTTCTGTTTTCGACTTTCGTGCATAGAAAATGAATTAAAACAGTAAAGTAGAGTGTACTATGTTGACATATTCATCATTTTTTCGGGGAGGAAAAAAATTTTTTTTTCATCTCACAAAGAGGCCGCACCCCACTTTTTGAGATTATATTTTCGGAAAAAAGGTGCGGCCTATATCTGCATAAATACGGTATTTCGTATTTTTTGTTTTTTTCGACTTCAATTACATTGCTTTAAACTAGACATCTGCGAGCAGGAGTTTTTTAGTCGAGTCGAGTCCATTATAAAAAGCTAGTGACTTCTAGTCGAGCGAGTTGACTATAACATTTTTACAGTGCAAGTGCTGTAAAAATATTGTATTTCTGCAATTATGTTAAAAATTCTTATCAGTTTTGCTCTGTTTTCTGCTGTTATTGAGTATCTGTAAGACAAACTTCTTTATCTTTTAGTTGAATACTAATGCTTAAAATGACAATCACAAACAAATTCTGTTAAGTTAATAAAACAAAATTTAAAATTAAGCTGCAAGTTATGATGGTTGTATGTATTTAATAATATAAAACTCATAATATAACAAACAATTCACATTATAATTAGTTATCTTCAACTAGAAAAATGTGCTTGAAATAAAAATATTATTGGTTATTACAATAACAGAGATTAAAAATGCAAACTAATTCAGATGTTACGTGAAAGTAAGGTTGCATACAATAATATTAAAACTCAATTGTGTTTTAAGAGTCTTTCATGCCGGAAAATAAGTTTCTCAGCATGCTCGGGTAAAAAAATTCCAAACTTTTGATTTGTTAGCAGAGGATAATGCATTCATTGCAAAACCTTAAGCACAAAATTTTCACTGCACAATTTATTCTTATTCACACAGTCCCGCTGAATAAAACTGTCTGTTGGTGATATGAAAAGACAGATAAATTGCACGTTTATAACTATAACAAAACTATTTCACCATAATAGTTACAAAGTTGTTCAGTCCTTAACTTCTTGTAAATACGAACACGAAATAATAGGAATTATACGTCATATTCATTGTGGTCCAAAATACTGTAGTGTTTGCTATACAAAAAATAATGAAATTACGTTTTGTTACGGCTTTAGAATGTTTATAAACTTGAGACGTATTATCGTAGCATTGAAATTGTGATCGATTATTCACTCAACAACAAGCTATATCGATTTATTAATTCGGTAATGTCCCGGCAAGGTATATTAAGAAGCGAAGTTAAAACTTTGATATATCGATAGAGCGGCAGCAAGCACAAGACAACAGAGTTGTTTCAACTCCATTACTCGTGTTGCTGCCATGAGAGTCGGCGCCTCGGCGGTTGATTGTTACCTAGCCAAATAAATGACACGTTTCTGTGTTTGGAACAAGATAAGGATTAAAAAAAAAAGTTGTGTTAGTGTGTTTCATTTGCCCTGATTAAACCTTTGAGGTTATTTGGCCCTTGTATTTCCGAATACTGAAGAAAGGAGCCTAAAAAATTGTTTTTGTTTTTCTTTACTCTCGTGTTTGTACATGAACGTGGTTTGTAGTAAACTACAAACCTTTTTTATGCATTCATTTAACATCTTCTGACAGAATATACAGCGTTGCAGTATTCTTAGGATCAATGTAGCACATGTGTCGGCGAGTATTTGTTTATACTTACAGTGCCGGCGGAATTGATGTTGTGACTTGCAGTTGGACGATATCAAAGTAGGTAAAAAAGCGTGAAAATATTTTAATAACTTACATATCTGGCTTAAATCAATTGAAACATCGAGCCCGAGTTCGAGTATTGAAAAAAAAACTTGATTCGAAGCTCAAATTTAGAGACAAAAGCACAAGTACTCACATTTTGGTATTGACAGATACACACACAAATAGAACGACACATAATCGCGGAAGCACGTATCGCGATGTTTTGCTGCTTAGAGCAGCTTCTTCGGACGAAGAGACATGGCTGACTGCCGGTCAGTAACATGATGGACAAAGGTAGATGTGCCAGTATTATGAAGTACTGGACGTGGTTAGGCATTTTTAAATCTGAAAATACATGTATTTTTTTCACTTCTCTTTGCAATGATATTTTATCCAAAAGCACATACATTTTCATTATATTTTCCTCTAATTGGAAGAAACAATGCAGATTCATTTTTACACTAACACAGTTGCACTGACTAATGAAAACTTGAAAGTTAACAAGTCACGTGGTGCAGATACTTATATTACCTGTTGTGTAGACAAAGATTACAGAGGGCATTGACTTAAGGTAGTGGGTTACAGAAGTTACCTGCCGGTTATTTGCTGGGACAGGTGACCTTGGTGGCCTTAGCCCAGTGCCTAAGCCGTGACGATCAGCTGCCTGCTGCAGTTGCTGGGTACTGCCATCTTCTCCCTTGTGCTGCCATTATCAGTACTGCATTCCTGATGCTTCGATGTTGAGCGCCATTTGTGGCCCGTCAGGTCTCACTGCCTCACGTCCACAGTTAGCTCTTGACTTAACATGCTGATTAGTCTTTTACTAACTTTAGAATCCAAATGAAGTACCGTATTTACTCGCATAATCACCACACAAATTATATAAAATTATACTGCGAAAAAATGGGGGGAGACCATTAAGAGGAAAAATTTATTTTGGCCAACTACTCTAACAAAAATAGTTCAAAATGTTGAGTTTTTAAGATCAAATTCTGGTGCATTGTTTACTTGCTGCGCGCTTATTAAAATGATGCAGTTTTTAGTGAGAAGTGTACAGTAAAGAATAAAATATACGACAATAAGCACATAACTAAGAAAAAACCTTACATTTTTAGATGTAACTGTACCTGAAACACCTAATTACAAAATATAAAAACACAGTTCAACTGGAAAAAGTTAATGGTAATGAGAGCAACCACTCACCAAGTTTGTTATAGTCATTACTACTGGAATCGGACGACTCGGAATCGTTCTCAGCCTCGCTTAGTTTGTTCGGCATCGCTCTCATGCTCTCAAACTTTGTGGTCCTCAGTGCCGTTGAGCACAGATGAGATGCCAGTTTTCTTGTAGCTCTTGACGACGATTTCCTAGGTGATTATAGCCAAACTCTGCTTCACCCACTCTCAGATCATTGGCAGAGTTGGCCGCTTCATTCATCCCATGGGGGCCAGCTCTTGCGTCCACTGGCCATCCACTCAGAGTACAAACGTCAGAGATGACCCTTGAAGTACTTGTTGATGGGTACATCAAGGGCTAAAGCATCAACGTGAGGCCACCGGGATAATGGCCATGTCAACCCTCAACTCCTGCAAGGCAATCTTCACCACGTCAATGAGATGGATGCAGAAACAGTCCCACACCAACAATGTTTTCTTTCTCAGCATCGCCCCTGGTCGCTGCTCCCACATAGGCTTCAGCCAGTCCTTAACAAGATAGGCGTCTGTCCAGCCCTTATCCTGTACTCAGACATGATTGTCTGGCGATAACTTAACTCTCTTTGGCAGCGTCTTCCGTTTGAAAATAATGTAAGTTAGCAGTTTCCTGCCATCTGCTGTGACAGCCAGCATTACTGTGCACCAAAGTCGTTCGTTTCCTGTTGTCCGAATTGTGACACTAGACTGTGCCCCCTCTCATTTATCATTGTGTTTTGGGGCATGATGAACAACACTGGCGTCTGGTCGGCAATGCCGATTTGTGACAGCAAGTAACCATTTTAGTTCCTCATCTTTATAACAAACCTATGAAACTGTTACTTCATTGCTGTAGTCCTTCAGCAACTTTTGGCACAGTGAAGTCCTGCGACGTAGGGAAAACTTCTCACGTCGCATGAACCGTATTGCCCTTCCACGACTTACTTTAAATTGAGTGTGTGGGATATTCAATGCAAGTGCAACTTCGCGTGCCTTACACTGAATCATCTCCAATGAAACGCTACACATATTGTTTTGTAACTCTCAAATAAATTTTGTGAATTGATTGTCAATAGCTGGAAAATACCTGTGCTTGGGCCCGCGAAAATCATGCCTTGAGAAATTAGTGCCTTTCTATTAATTTTGTTGCTTCTTCCACTTGCAAACGTTCTTGTAGTTTACCGAAAATTTTCTTTCCGCTGCCCGATTTACATTCTCTTCCGCTTATGCAATCACACATGACAAAATGCAGCTGTATATGAATTATACTTCCCCATCTCCACAAAGAAAAAACAACAGTAATCACAACTCAAAAGACCAGCCAAGCACAATCCACTATAACATCCAGAATGTAAACAGAAGTAAAGGACAAAGAGAACTGTCAGAGAGCATCTCTCTTCCCCACTACTCCACACTCCTCCCACCCAACCAATAAGCATGCACCATTCCAATGTCAGTGTATGATAAATGGTCTGTGTTTCATTGCTATGCAATGTACGCATCCCATTTGCTGTTTAAGGTGAAACCTGAGCCATATGCCACACGTTTACTGTTTCCGCAGTTTCATTTACAGTTTCTGCCGTTTCATATATTTGCAGAGGTTTCGCTTACCGTACATTTTTTCCCCAAATGCAACACCAGGCTAAAAGAGGTTAAGTCGCCACTTAGTTACACAGATATTATTCAGGGAAAAATATAATACCATATTCACTCAAAATATGAAATGGCGGCCATTTTGCAAGTAAATACTGTTAAGTATTGAAGTGACGAATGAGTGGTTAGGAACATGTTGCTCCCTGGCTGTGAGTACCACCCAGTGATAATGGGTATACACAGTTCAGGAACAAAAAGTGGTGACTCAATAAAAGTGAAGCTATATACAGTACTAGAAGGCAATCAGGCAAATATGTACTTGTACTTCTGCCTGTGACGTGCACTGGTTTGTGGCCCCATCTAATGTTTCAGACAAATCATATAACAAGTTAAAGTTCTTAAATTGTTGTAAGATGTTTTCTTAAGGCAAGTACTGCTGAACTAATATGTTGTTATTATTTAAATGTATCATACTGATGAGAGTTTTATAGTAGACTTTTTTTTTTGTGTGTGTTTCACATCGTGTTCGGGGTCATTTTAATCACAACTTAATTTTAAGAACTGTATCTGATGCTTTTTTTAAAATTAATTTTACCTCTGGTTTGTAAGTTTACCAGCAGTACTGTCGATCATGCCCTGTGCCATGCGTACAGCTTGTGCTCGTTCACTGGGGTGTGCCAAACTTTGGGATGCTAGACTATGCTGGACTTTAGCGATGCTCAAGGCCGGCCCCAGATATACTGTATTTTCACATGTAAACCACCTATGCTTACAGTATTCAGTAAATTTAGGTCTCTTGGTCTCTCCAACAATAGCAGTGTGCAAGCGAAAATTATATTTTATTTGTTCATAGTAAGCAGGCCTGTGAATACCCTGCTTACGATTTTAAGTAATTAATATTCAATCATTGTAAGGTAACCTAGTTTTTTTATTCAAAATAAGCAGCATTTAATTTTGGTAATTAAAAATTATTCCTGGTTCTAACAGTGAGTAGAGCATTTTTCTTAATGGTGGTAATATGCGTGATAACATTTTAGATAATTCTAAGTGGCATTCATTTATCTTTTCAATATGCATTTTGCTAAAATTAACATGTTTAAAAATTGTTTTTAATGAAATTTTATATACACTGTTATAGCTTGGAGTGTATGGACAGAGAATCAAGCAAAATGGGCTTTCCAGGAAGCTTGTTGTCGTATGTTAGTGCAAGACCTGCCTATAAAAGTAACGGTTACGAAATCAGCACCATATTTGATTGTAACCAATAGGATAACAAGACTGCATCTGATTGTCCATAGAAAATTTTAATGTTTCCTTTACTTTGGAGCAGAATTTATATTGAATACAAATGTATACTATTTGTATGAAAACTAAACTGTTACTGTTCTAAATTATCATCAACATTGCAACTTTGAAATATGATGTAAAGTTTCTAACAACATAATATTTTTAAAGTTGATTCCTGTAATGGCCACTGGGTGGCACTGCTGACGGGCAGCACTAGTAGCTTGCCTGCGAAACTAGCTTTGTCGATTAGGCAGAGATGAGCATGTTTGTAGCAGTCCTTGAGTAAGTAGTTGTCATGATGGAGGCAGAGATATGCTGCTGTAGTTAAGTGCCGGGAGTGAGGCGTACCCAAACAGTGGTGTCATATAACTTTTCTGATTTTTCTAAATGCTTTGAATTTGGGATTAAAGAACTTATTAGCAAAGTTATCAATGATCACCATTCATTAAATTTTGAATATGTGAAGTCTAATTGACCGTATTTTGTTCACTCAAATGGTGTCCCTGGTAGTTAGTTTCTAAGTTGATGTACTGATAAGTGTAAAATTTCTCAACTTTGAATAAACCCCAAATTTATCAGAGTTTTATCATCTTACTTACCTCACCTCGTTTCCCCATTTTAAGGGTGTTCAAATGTGATAAAATCATAAGTTTATATTTTTATGAAATATTGTTTGTTTTGTGGACGTTGCTTGTGAATACGTGTTACTGTTACGAAACAATTTTAACTCTCATAGTTTTCTCATAGCGGGGCATCAAAAGTCAAAATTTGCTTGTTACGCTGCCATGCAAATTGTCATAACCAACTGACCTACTTAAACAAAATAATTCACTGTTAACTTACATTCCATGAGTTATGCAATAAAACATTTAAAAAACCTACAGCGTAATATTTTGAATTACAAAAAAAAAATTTGCAAAATTACAGAAAATGTTGCAAATTCACCAATTCTTTAAAATTACAAAACCAGTTTGCGGGATTTTGTCAAATGTTTTATTACATAACCCATACCTAGTATGATATTTCACTGTGAATTATTTCACGTAAGTCAATTGGTTTTCATTATTTGCATGGCAGCAGAACATGCAAATTTTGACTTTGGGGCACCGTTATGAGAAAACTATGAGAGCTAAAATTGTTTCATTAGAGTAAAATATAGGCCTATTCACAAGTATCGTCTACAAAACTAACACTATTTCATATAATGTAAAACGAAGGCCCGGGAGAGTTCACTAGGCCATCACTATGTACAAAAGACAGAAGCACAAGTACACACGTTTTGGTACTTGACAGATATGTCTCTTCACGCGAAGAAGCTGCTCTAAGCAGCGAAACGTCGCGATAGTGCTTCCGCGATTATGTGTCGTCCTATATGTGTGTGTGTATTTGTCAAGTACCAAAACGTGAGTACCCTGTCATTTGTACTATTTCATATAAATATAACATTATGACTTTAATGCACTTGAACACCCTTAAGTGATTCGCGCCATTTATAATGTTTCCTGAACCTCTGAGGTCGATTGCAAGGACTTTCACCACTTATCTGATAGACAGGTTCTCATTTCTTCAAGCCTGCCCATTACACTTTCAACTTGCCCAAATTTTTAAACACAACTATTTAAAAAAATTAAATATAATATGTACATTATAATAATGTCCTCTTCCCCTTTCGCATATTATGCACGAAATAAACATTATCAGCATCTGTTCGTGGTTTTTTTTAGGTGGTTTGAAACATTGTGCAGATATTTGTACATGTTGCAATTTCAACATTTACTGTACACTATTTAAAATTATATTGGTAAACATTTAACACACAAACGCCAGTAAACTTGAGCGGGAAGTAATAAATCCATATTGGCAGACCGTTGCACTGTTAAGAGTGTAGTAGTACACTGCGTCAAGGGGAGGGGGTGATTAGCAACCTTCTTCTTTCTTGTGATATTACTCTGTTTGAACAGCTGGAGGGGAAGAATGAAAAAGAAAATATAATGAAAAACGTCAAGGATGGTGGGCCGTGTGTTAAAATGAGCATATGTAGCCTTAGTATTGCTTTTCTACTAACAGTCTATGTAGGTTTGGTAGCGGTAAAACATAGACATTTCCTATAGGCACACTGCCGGAATATACTTGTGACCTTGTTCGAAGTCAATGCGGACACGTGCACTCACTTCTGTTACTGAATACAGGGTGTCCAGCGATCTGGAAATTGCGGGAAGTACGGGAATTGTACATGGTTTTTTCGGGGTCGGGAATGTGCGGTAAATGTAGTTGAAATTTTTATTTTCTGCTGGAATTTCTCTGCCACCAATCATTTCGTTACATCATCAAGATATTGGATGGTACTTTGACAGCTGTAATTTTTGTTATTTCTAGAGACTAGTGTTTTTCCCAACGTGCAAAGTCGCGAATTTTTCAATTTTTGTTTAAAATCCCGAATTCCCATCATTCTGTGCTAAATTATAAGATAAATGCAACATTTTTAATGCATTCCATATTAAATCACGCATTTAATTCGAGAATCAATTGAAAGTGAATCAACAGAATCGTTTTTTGCCAGTGAAAGCGAGATTAGAGTATATTGAAGTAGACTAGAAAATGGTTGGCGTACTGTTTAGGTTTAGTTGTGGGTTTATTGAATGTGCTGATTTATTCTGTTTTTACGTGGTACCTGGTAATTTCTTACGTTGGTTAACATTGTTATTAAATATAGATTGAATATATTTATGCGACATCAAGGATTGAGTACAAATTTTGTTGCAATTCCGATGAAGTTGTGTTGTGTAATTTGACTGAATTATCGCTGCCTGAAACGTCAAAACTTTTCGTCATGCATTGTATGGAAAACCAGGAATGTATAGTAAAATTTACCATTAATTTTATCGACACAAAAAACAGTGAAAATAACAAGGGTAAAATTGTCCCGCCTGCAAGTAGGGACTATAGATGCGCAACATGAATGAATACATAAGGTATTTAGATTACAAATAAAAATTGAAATATTTATCCCTGAGCACTTGTTTCTTTTACCAAATATTAATTATACGTACAGTATGTTGTTTCGTAAACTGTGTTGTAAATAAATTAACCTCACAGTTTTAAAGTGTTAGGACTAAGTGAAAAATTCTGGAGGGTAATAACCTACATTACTGTTAAATTTTATTTTATGTAAATTTTTGTCAAGAAAGATATCTGATTTAAGACTGTATAATACGACATTGCACTGGACTGTCATGTTTTATAAATTTCTTCCCACAATTCTATTCATATGTATTTCTGTGTTGTTCACATTGAGTGAACCATCAAATGCAACAAAAGAGGACATTCAACAATTCATTCAGTTTACAGATTTGTGTAAAGGAAATTATTTAAGTTAAATACTGGACTAAAGTACTATATTTTACATACCTTCGCCACCTCTAAAAATAACATAAAAATGGTAAACTTATTGTCAGTCTTCTTGGGTAGCTCAAGTTAACGTGGTATCGTGTTTAAAGCACTGTACTGGATTTTCTCAGAAAATGTGGGAAATGTACGGGAAATGTACTGGAAAGTAAAATTCCACGTTTGCTGGACATCCTGTGAATATTGGCTTCTAAATTTAACCTTGTGCATGCTAAACACTAACGACTAGCGCACAAAAATAAGGCACATAACTACCAATGTTGGCATCGCTCATTTTTGGCTATGTTTTATATTTTTATGTTTGAATTATGTGGTTAAACAATTGTTTACGTCGATAAACGTAGTGAACTAACCTGAAAATACGACCACTTACATTTTTAGTTACGTATATGTACGTCACTATCAATATGCAACTGCTTGGTATTGACAATAAAATGAACACATTTGCACATAAAATGTTAAGTGAATGGCAGAATGTAACATAAATGTATTAAACAATGTTAGTATAACAATGATTTTCATGCACACAGTAGGCAATGTTGGTACTCACAGAATTGTTTAAAAATGCAGTCATGTTATTAAGTTCACATTTATTGCAAAATTTGTACTCCAAGCAAGATAAGCACGGCATATATGTCATTCGTTAAATAATTTTTACTTTATTGCTCTTCAAAATTTGTGACTCTTATGGCGGTAACACTGCTTATGAGCAACAGCCCCACGTGCATAATCTTTCATATAACAAGGGCACAAATACACTGACTTCAAGTGTTTGCCTGCATAGTATATGGCATAGCCACCACCTGTTTAATAAAATTGGGAATAATTTTCTTTGAACTAACAAAAATTATTATTTTTTTTCCACAGTTTTTGTAAATGGGTGTACTCTATTTCTAATTCAGAGAGGTGATTTCTCTTATATTAAGTATATCATCATCTTAGAAAAGAAATTGTTTACCAACTAATAACACTGCAGAATATGATGATAGAAACTGTTAGTGGAGTGTTAATTAAGTTGAAAAAAGTTGCAGTTCCAGTGACCTAATTCCTCAATTGCTGATGACGGCAATCTCTAACACAAGCGGTTTTATTAGTTACATTGTTTTATTATTGTATTAGCTATTTTAAGTTGAAACATAATTTGAGTTTGAATTTTTATTTGTCCTAACTTGATTTGCTTGATGGGTAAATTAAAAACTGTGTTTGAGATAGGTTTTTGCTCAACGTTAATTTTTGATACATTGATTAATCAGTGAAACCTATTACCCTGTAAGCAGAAACCCTGGATTCTAGTAGTCAAATCATGTCTTTTTTGGATAGTTGAAGGCATGTGTATGTGATGCTTTGCAGAGACGCCAGAGGAAAGCCACATGTTGGAGAAGAGTAACATGCATGGTCACAACAACCACAATCACAATCACAACCACGTTGCAGCAGAAGGGGGTGACTGTATGAAGGGAGCTTGTTGCGACTGCAAGGCTGACGGTGAGCCTGGAGAGGGGAACCCCAGTGAAGCAGAAAGCTACACTGTTATCATCAGAGAGCATGAGAATCGCCATCACGGTCACTCTCACACGCATGGCCATGTACACTCCCCACCTAACAATATGTCCTCTGTTGCCTGGATGGTCATCATGGGTGATGGTCTCCATAACTTCACTGATGGCATGGCTATTGGTGCAGCCTTTGCTGCTAATATTGCTGGTGGCTTCTCCACGTCTATTGCTGTCTTCTGTCACGAGCTGCCCCATGAGATTGGTAGGTGCAACTGCTACTGTGTATCCCTAGACATTTACAATGTTTTCAACAAGACATATTTTGTAATAATTTGATGTGCAACAGGCTACTATATATATCTTTCGGTAAACATGATCCACTCTTTTAGTAAAATATCTGAATTTGTAGTTACGTGAGCCTCCACAAATGTGTTTCAACATGGGCTAAAATTTCTTTATTTCGAGGACTTTGTATTCCATGATGATTATTAAGGACACCTAAAAATTGCAATAATTACCAATTTTGGTGTTGCAAATTGATAAATGTGGTGCAAAAATTTGGTGCTAAAACTTCTAAGCGGTGTAAAAATTTGTTTATTAAAGCAATGAAGAAATTTGAAAGCAGTAAAAAAATTTTTGTGTATCACTATCAGTACAGTTAACAATTAAATGCAAAGGATTTACTTTGCTTCATTGTTATTCAATTTTTTAATATTTATAATGTAGCCCTTGTACTTACTTGAGGAATGGAAATTTAAATGTAAGTTAATGTGATTTTTTTCAGATTTTATTATATTTTACCATTTAGTAAAACTAATTCTTTCCCTCCTCCTCCTCCCCCCCCCCTCGCCTTTTTCAAGTTTTATGTTCTGTTTTAAAAATTTCCTCCAGTTTATACAGCCCATTTCAATAGGTGTAGAAATTAAAGTTTTTTATTTAAATTTATTATGTGTGTGTATGTATGTATATATGTATATATATATATATATATATATGTATATATACATACGTATATATATACACACACAGAGACACACACACTGACACACACACACAGAGACACACACACTGACACACACACACAGAGACACACACACTGACACACACACACAGAGACACACACA
>PNEQ01030433.1:0-14966 GCA_003012365.1 Medauroidea extradentata | reverse complement strand
TATATATATATATATATATATATATATATATATATATATATATATATATATATATTCAATGGTTATACTGCCATGAACAACAACGCACTCAACAAAAACAACGTATTTTCTTAGTGTATGAAACAAAAAAAAATTGCTGTTTCTAAATCAAGATACTCATGTTGGCGATCGTAACACATAACAACTTACATATTACCAATGAGGAAACAGTCACTTGTAATACTTTTGAATGTGTTTTATCAGAAACCCATATTTATTGCACATTGACAAACACAACAACGCTCTCCCCTTGTACCGTCCATTACCGTCATTAACGCTTCCAAGCTAAGTGCCAAGTGGCGAAAACCTAACTGTGATGCCACCTGTCGGTGAAATAATTAACTACGTCAGTGCGCGTAGCGCTAGACGCCTTTCGCCTTTCGCCTTTGAACGGCCCGGATTAAATCACTTTCTACTGGCGCCGTTTAAGTAAACTTAAACAGGCAGTAAGTATGTCAATATTATCATAAATAAATATTTTATAGTATATTAAATACGAAGAGGTCGATTCCATTTGATGTTCATTCAGTAATGTTGTATTTAAATACAAAATACATGGAACTACGTGCGATAATTCGCTGCCAACTGTATAAGCAGTAATGTAACTGTTGTCAATGTTGAATTATATGCAGCAACGGCTAGTGATTTTTTTCAAAGGTTAAATCTTTAGTGCTCACTTTATTCCGAACGGCCAATACCATTACGGTTATTTCAGTCTCTCTAATACATGCTTAAGAGCACCTCCTACCTGCGCGTAAAGCCCAGTTTACACCGAAAAATAAAAGTAACAATGTTAATTACAAAATGTTAGTTACAAAAGTGTTACCAACAAATCCTAAGCTATGGTACACTATTTTAAAACCACACAGGCATAGCTTGACGTATATTTTCTTTAAATAGATAAAGGTATGGGGAATACATTTAGCAGTTCGACGAAAAATATAGTACACACGTATCATTCTACATCATTAGAGCTGCAGTCTGACGTGAAAATATGTTTGCCCCACTTTGTTTCAGTGCCTTACGAGCACATCTGCGTCCATGCTTCATGGTTATTGGCAGCGTGTGTCTGTTCAGGCATGTCTCTCATTTGACAGCACAAATCAGAGTAAGGTTATTGCGACACCATATGTCTGTGATTTGCCAATATAACAAGCGAGAGCTGACACTTCCAATCACTGAGCAAGAACCACAGCTTGCAGATGTGCACTTAAGGCATTGAAATCAAATGAAGTAAAAATTTCTCAACCACAAAGTCTTGGCTCTAGCTAATTCAGCACACGACACGTCATTACTTCGTTCACCGCCTTGCTTCTTATAAAACTTGCCTTTAATTCTTAAGAGCTTCAGGCCTGATGTGTTAATGTTACGGATCCCTGTTTTTCGCGAAAAGAATTTTGCCCCACTTTGTTTCAGTGCCTTACGTACACATCTGAAGTTCTGCTTCGTGGTCAGTGATTGGATATTTTAACTCTCACCAGCCTTGGTGTTCTACCAGCAAATCACAGACGTGTGTTGTTGCAGGAACGTTATTGTAATTGTCTCAGTCAAATAAGATACTGCTCATCACATAGATACGCTGCCAATAACCATAAAGCAATCACTGAAACAAACTGGGGCAAATTTCTTTTCGCGGAAAATAGGGGCACCTACACAGTAAAAACAATTGTACATTTACAAGGAAATTCTTGTAACGTAATATCAGAACATTATCAGTCAGATAATAAAAGTAAGATGTCAGAAACCTTTTAAAGTGGTTACAAATATCGTAAACAACTTTGGGAACTAGTAAAATAATGCTAATGAGCAGATTTTTCGAATTGAAACAAAATAAACCTAGGAGACCTTTCACATTTTACAAAACATTTCGTACTTTCAGAAAATAATTTTTTGGAAACTAGTTTCCAAAAAAAAAATATATTGGTAACACTACAAGCAATTATTGTAAAATGAACCAGATATTAGCTGTAAATATATAAAATTTGTTTGTAGATTAATAGAAATGTTTGTAAATATACAAAGAAATTTGTAAATGAACAAGGGTTTTCTAAATTTTACAAAATATTTTCGTAGTGTTACAAAAAACCTTTTTGTAAAAGTACAAAAGTTTTTTAACTGTTTAGTTATTGTATAACCTGTTATCCTCGTCATTTGAAGTGATTCTGAATCAAAAGACCTATTTGCAGCCTTTGTCTGAGACTTTCCGTAATATGAATAGGGTTAGTGATTTATCGTGCAAATATTCCATTGTTTGCTAGGCTTCAATGTAGTCCATTTACTCGTAACGCAACTATTTTGCTATCGGTGGGTCTCTATTTGACTAGGCCAATGCAGATTCTGGTGCCATACGACTGAACGTCTGTGATTGGTCTCTGAACAACTTCATCGAGGCACACAACCAACGCCCAATCGTATAAGATGCAGGACGCCACACTGATTTGGAGAATACTCTGGCACTAAAGATTGTTGCGATTTTCCACCATCTCTGGTACGGACCGGAAAATTTCGTGGATTCAGTAACCTACATGCTAGAATCCATTGTCCTATGCATATTCAAGCCCCATCTATTTGTTCATTGTATGTTGTTCCAGCGAGTAGCAGCTAGTGGACAAATGCTCGGGGCTTGGTACACACAGGACAGAGATTCCAATATGTCGGTCATTGAACCCGCGAAATATTCCGGCCGCTACTAATGGATAGAGACCTGAATAATTCGCGTTTTCCTTCCGGCAAGCTAGAATTCCATCAACTATCAGTTCGTGTTAATTTCACAATTGATCCTTGACTTATCTGACACCTCGTGTAAGCCACTGAGCCAACAATAACAATGTAACTAAATGCAGGTTCATATCACTGTGTCAGCGAGCAGCCAATGAACAGGTATTGTTATAGACACTGGAAAATCGCAGGAATAGTTGACAGTTTGCTAGGCTCCAACATACTGTATATAACACTGAATGTTTCGTATCGTCATTGGCTATGGTTTATTTGAAGAATTGTTTCTCTCTACAACAAACCCAGTTAGAACTGCACAGCTTGGACACACAGCGTGTGTGATTTGTCCCAAAACTGTTCACACTTGTCATGGTTAATATAGCCTACTAGAGTTTATTGGAGACTGACTATCTTTAACAATTTCGCGATTTTCCAGTGTCTCTAGCTGTTGTCTACTAGAGTACTCAGACATCGGCGTCGTAAGCATTTGATTTTTTTGGGGGACGTCACTGGTAGAGAAAGTGTACATATAACCTACGTAATAAAGGGGTGTGTAGGAGTCCTCCAGTGGGAAATTTTACATTGTAAGGTGCAAAATGCTGCTATTTAAAGAGTTTCTGTATCAAAATATTTAATATACAACTGAAGGAAATCTTAATCTTAAAAAATCTTAACAACTAAGAATTTATTTTTTTTGGGGGGGGGAGGGGGACGTGACCCCTCTGCCCCCCCCCCCCCCACCGCCGGTTTAGGACGCCCCTGACACAGATATTCTTGAAGGCTAGCCTACATGTCATCGAACCCGAGAATTTCTTCCGTCTCTGCTGATATGTAGAGATGAAGGTATATCGCGGGGAAACTTGACTGTTTACTGGGTTTCAAAACACGTTCAACTTATGAAAAGATGACTGGCTTTCCCTTGTACGTAGAGCTGTTGCCCTATTTGACTGAGCCAATAAGAATCCCGCCATTGTAATAATTGATATATACTATTGGACTGCAGACAGCTACGTTGTGTGTCAGACGTGTATCACTCAATCACTAGGGCCACGATTTTGTCGCGAAAAGATTTTTGCCCCACTTTGTTTCAGTGACTCACGTGCACATCGGCAGTTCTGTTTCAAGGTTATTGGCAGCGTGTCTTTGTTCAGACACGTTTCTCATTTGGCTGCACCAATCATAATAATATTATTGTGAGTCTGTACGTCTGTAAATTGCCAAGGCAAGTAGGAGTATAATCATCCAATCACAGACGATGTAGCAGAGCTGCAGGTGTGCACATGACGCATCGAAACCAAATGTTGCAAAAATCTTTTCGCCATAAAATCGTGGCTCTATCAATCATACATGTTACGAGTAACTACAATGTTCTCAAGGGTATGCTGCCACAAACCATTTTCGCGATATGCCATCATCTCTAATGATGGTATATTCTAAAAATGTTTTGCGCGTACATACCCTTGAAAACACGGTAGTTTCTTTTAACATACATGGTTCGGTGATGACAAATGTCACAATGTAGCTGTCTGCTGTCCAGTAACTGGCATCAAACATTACAATGTCGGAATTTTTATTGGCTCAGTCAAATCAGAAGGTACTGAAGGTTTCGTATTGATATATCGATATTGACTACCGATTAATTGAATCACTCTTTCTCTCTTCATCAGGCCCAGTTAGAACTGTAGTTTTAACAAAGGATGTGTTCAATTTGTCCCAAAGCTGTTCACATATTTCACGATTTAGATACACAATTTTATTGGAGACTGTGTTAAATAAGTTCACGATTTTCCAGTCTCTATACTAATGGGTCGTCAGCGGGGCGAAAAGTATTTAGTCGCAGTTTGTCATCGTGCACGTCTGTAATTCTGGTTTATTGTCAGTGAATAGATGTTTTAACTAGGCTACGTGGCTTGCGGTTCTACCCGTGAACGCCAAACGAGTGGCGTCTTTAGTAGAAGGCCGCGGCCATAAATCTGGCAACACTGCCAAGGAGGGTCATTTTAACACTTCTTTAAGCTCTCCAACGACAATGGCTTTCCTTGATTCGTCGTCGTGTAGACAAAATAACGAATCAGGGACAGCCATTGCCGTTGGAGAATAAACAAAAAATGTTAAAATGACCCTTCTTGACAATGTTGCCAGATTTATGGCCGCGGCATTCTACTAAAGATGGCTATGGTGGTGTTGCAATAACTAGAGATGATGATTTATCGCGGGAAAACTTGACTGTTTGTTGGGTTGTAAAGTACGTTTGAATTGCGAAAAGATGATTGGCTTTCGATTGTAGCCTACGTGGATCTGTTGCCGTATTTGACTAAGCCTATAACAAACACCGTATATTATAGTTAGAGACACTGGAAAATCGCGGGAATAGTTGACAGTTTGCTAGGCTCCAACATGCTGTATATAACACTGAATGTTTTGTATCAACATTGGCTACCGTTTATTTGTAGTATTTTGTCTCTCTCAACAGGCCCAGTTAGAACTGCACAGCTTGGACACACAGCGTGTGTGATTTGTCCCAAAACTGTTCACATGTGTCACGGTTTATATAATACAGTTTATTGGAGACTATTTTTAACATTTTCGCGATTTTCCAGTGTCTCTAATTATAGTGTTTGATGCCTATTATTGGTCTGCAGACAGCTACATTGTGTCAGTGTTTTCAAGGCTATGTGTGCACAAAAATTTTCGCGATATACCATCAATACAGATGAAATGTTTTGTGCCAACATACCTTTGAAAACGCCGTAGTTTCTTGCAACAAGTATGATTGGGGGATATACGTCTGACACAACATAGTTGTCTGCAGACCAATAACAGACATCAAGTATTACAATAGCGGGATTCTTATTGGCTCAGTCAAATAGGACAACAGCTCTACATACAAGAGAAAGCCAGTTATGTTCTGGTAAGCTGAACGTGTGTTAAAAGCCAGCAAACCGCCACGCGTTTTCCCGCGAAAAATCATCACTAACCATCACATCTAGCAATGATGTTACTGTAATTAGCACAGTCAAACGAGAGATATCTCTTCACAAACACAATCTTCCAATAACCACGAAGCTGAGCTGCAGATGTGCATGCAAGGCACTGGAACTAACTGGGGTAAAATTATTTTCACGATAAGTTAGTGGTCCGAATCACAAGAGTCAACGTGGACGACTAATCATTTGCTGAACTCTTCGAATCTCCTGCCAGTTTTCCATGCATGTTTATCCCAGATGTCACGGAGTGTGAGGATGCTATGATCGCCAACTACACATATATCTAGTGTGAGACAAGCGAGCGGTGTTGTGGCTTGCTCACACAGTTGAAGGCCGTCAGGAACAAACCTGCTAGGCTGGTCTGGTCGCATACCGACAGTCTACAGTAACGACCGCGGCTGTTGTTTCAACTGGCCGGAATGTCTGCAGGTCACTCCCCTCTGGTGCCGACAGTCGACTTGTTAACTCTTAAGAGTACGTGGAAGATAAATAAACGCTGAAAACATCAATTGATTTCTACGCTTTTTTCGAAGCCAATATGGATAAAATATTCAACGACAATCCTAGATAATGGTATTTGCCAACTTTATGAGTCAATATTTATCCAGAATTACTAATTCGTTACGCGTGATCTCTTGCGCCGCAGTTAAATGCACGAGGTTCCGGCGTCAGAGATTGTGCCTCAGAAGTTCGTAACACTGGAAACAAGTTTGTTTAAAACGTTGGCTAAAATTATTGTCTAGTATTGTTATTGTTTAATTTTCGCAAATTGGCTTCAAGAAACCTACAGTTATAGATTAATGCTTTTAGCGTTGAATTATGTACCATATACGCCCCCTTAAGGTCGGTTCACGATTGGTATCATAACAGCTAACATAGACAGGCATGATGGTATATCGCGGGAAAACTTGACTGTTTGCTGAGTTTCAGTGTGTGTCCAGCTTATGAAAAGAGTACTGGTTTTCACTTGTACGTGGAGCTGTTGCCCTATTTGACTGAGCCAATAAGAATCTCGCTATTGTAATATTTTATGCCTGTTATTGGTCTGCAGACAGCTATGTTGTGTCAGACTTATATCACCCAGTCATACATATCGCAAGAAACTACAGTGTTTTCAAGGTTAATTTGGCACAAAACAATTTCGCGATATACCGTCATCTATGACCGTCTTCTCTAAACAAAGGTCGTTCGCACAAGAAATAACCTCTACGTGTTTTTACCTACTAATTCACAGCTGCTCAAAAGTGGACGTGTGCATATAGATGCTGACATAGCAAATTGTAATATTTCATTTCTTGTACGTATACATGGGACAGCATCCAATCACAGCAAAATATTTACTGATTGTCCGTCTTATTGGTTTATCCTCCGAAATATACAAGCTTATAACAAAGCTGGAATAAGATTTTTAAACGCTAAAAACAATGTTTCTGTACTGTAATGTTTTACACTGTGGAGTTTTTTTTTTTGGGACTTTCTTTCTATACTGCCTACTATCTCCAAATACGATCACACTTTAAATATATTTAAATGGGCTGATGTTATAATCGGAGTACCATTTTCATTGGTCAAGTCAAATGGGAACACGCGAATAACGCAAATGAAAACATTTCACGTAAATTCTACATTGCAACCAGCAAACATACAACTTTGCCAGCAGTAAACCGCTGTCAATTCCTATACTCTGTATGAGATGTATTTTTCCACGTTAAATGCACGGAGTCGCGCAAGTTTGATTCCTAGACACACAATTTAGCCTACGAACCGTCTTTACATCTCAGATGAGCTATACACATGGATTCACTGGCCCTCTCCCACTTCCTCCAAGCCTAAGAAAGGTTTGGCTGGTATACATTTTGATAATTTTTATCTGTAGTAAGTACATATTATTTAGATCCACAACTAATATGCAGTCAATAAAACATAACAGGTAGCCTACATAAATTTGATCCAACTAAAAAAATTTTATCAGATTAATATTTACACTTTTTTTCGGCGTTGTTAAATGCCTGCCATTTAGGTAAAACCCCCTGACGCTAACATGCAGAATTTCATTTAATTTCTTGCTGATTCAAAATTTTCAAGATTTATTAAAAAATATTACAATATGTAGCCCACTTAGACAATTACCTTACCTTTCAATACAAACATTGTATACGAAAAATTAAAACATAATTATGGAATAAGTTAACGGCTTATTCGCTGAAAAAAGAGTGTAGTTGTGGGAACCATACTTGTGTTAAAATAGGGACAACAAAACAGTTTGATTGTTGGTACTACTCTGGACAGTTCCTTTAACAATCTGTTTTGTAGACGTTACCATCTGGTTTGTAAATCTAACAAGGTTCTTTGTTTCTTCTACAAAACATATTGTTGAAGGAACTGTCCAGAGTAGTACCAACAATCAAACTGTTTTGTTGTCCCTATTTTAACAGACGTATGGTACACCTGCAACTATACTCTTTTTTTTCAGTGTTAGATCTCACAATATGGTAAAAACTTAATATATCTCCTAGTACAAATTTAGTGCAATAATACCGAGAATAATACGCACTTAATCGTAAATAATTATGTTTCTGTAAAGAGACGTTACCGATAACCTAATTTGCTACACCCTTACTTTTCTAAACGCAAATATAAACAAAAAAAAAAGTAATTCCAACATAAGAGGGACGTCTTCTTAAACAGAAAATTCCATCTACTAATTATCATTTATTTGTGAAGCTTAATATTGTTGCGTGTTGCCTGGCAGGAAGCATGCAGCATAATACTAGGTGGCTGGCCGATGATTGGACCACAGTGATGTCAGGGTTTTCCCAGGGATGCTGCAATATTCCCGAGAGACGTCATCCGGATTTCCTGATGACGCATTTGCCTGCATGACTCTCGGCATATGAGAGTGATTTAATGTCTATGTTAAGCCTCTGGTCACCACGTTGCGCTGTCGATTGACGTCACTAAATGGGCCATATGAAAGCCTCCGAACTGCGAAATAACTCAGTCCTCTAGAGTCTTAGCGTGACTCGAGTGTAGCGTGTGTCGATGAGGAGCGACTTTGGAGGCGGTGTCGAGGCTGGGTGACAACAACAGGCTGTGGAAGGGAAGAGCAACACTTGGGGTGTTGTATCGACGGCAGCAGTGAAGAAGGGGTCACCATGCTACAGAGAGGCGGTGAAGTGTGGAGAACAACACTGGAGGTGTTGTATCGAAGAGAGCAGTAACTGACAACTTAAGAGCGAGTGGTACCTAGTTTAATAAACGCTGAAAACATCAATTTATTTCTACACTTTTTTCGAAGCCAATATGGATAAAATACTCAATGACAATCCTAGATGATGGTATTTGCCAACTTTATGATTAAATATTTATCCAGAATTACTCATTCGTTACGCGTGATCTCTTGCGCCGCAGTTAAATGCACGAGGTTCCGGCGTCAGAGATTGTGCCTCAGAAGTTCGTTACACTGAAAACCATTATGTTTAAAACGTTGGCTAAAACTATTGTCTAGGAATGCAATTGTTTAATTTTCGCAAATTGGCTTCAGGAAACCTACAGTTATAGATAATGATTTTAGCGTTTAATTATGTACCACGCCCTGTAAGGTCATGATCTCTCATTTATTTCAAACAATTGCAAATAACTTAAATATTTTTAACCAAATGCTATGAAACAATTTGAGACTGTGTACAGTCTTACGATACACAATTTTGCCAGAGAGTTTTTTTTTAAATTAATGCAAAAAAATTATTTTGCTTCATTTAGACTAATTTTTACAGCAAAATATGTGCTATTTTAGGGGCAAATATCTAAAAATTAATTTGGTGTATTGCAACAAAAAATTCAGATACAAACGATGATATATAAGTGTTAAAACTGCCAGAGTAATTTTTGATACATGAATTAATTTGCGTTTAAAATTTATTTTCAAAACCGTTGAAATATTAAGAGCAAGGCCTTAAGTAGACTGTATACCCAGTGATTCAAGTGAGCAGAATTCGCTACTGGTCCTGCTAGAAAAAGGTACTATGCCTGTGGAGAGAGACTGGTGAAGACATCTTGGTGACGTCAGGCTGCAAGAATATAACTTCGGAGCGGTGTTGGGCCAAAAAAAAAAAAAAAAACAAGAAGACTGCTGCCACGGATCGACGGACAACGAGGAGGTGCGCGACGGGAGTCGAACCGAAGACCTCAGGAGTGAAGACAGTGGTGCACTCGGGGTGCTGCGCAGCACACGGCGAATCATTATCACTTCGGACTGTTAAGGTTGTACACTGAAGACTTTTATTGTGATTTGAAGTCTTTAATTAATTAATGGTAAACACTTCTGTTGTTTATTGTCAAAGTTAGATAACGTTTCTATGGCGCAGTAGTAACTGTGTGCCTAATAAGAGTACTGTGAAAGCCATATTTGATTGCTGTTTTGTAAGCTTTGTGAGCTATTAAATCAATAACTTAATTAAACTCTTTTAATCTCTAATTATAAGACCTCTATCCCAAAGAGCACAGAGAATTGCCCACACGTAATTTTGTAATATTGTAACAATACAAAATGAAAATTTAAGAAATGTTGTGCTCTCGTTAGTTTACATTAAGTCCTTCCAAAGCATCAGTGTTAACCATTTTAAGGTAAAAAAAAAATTACTCTCAAAATTTTTTAAAGTTAGCTAGTAATATTACAGAAGTTAACTTAGAAAATTGTTTTTAAGCCAAGGGAAGTAAACTGATGAGCCTTAAAGTCTCGTCAACCTCGGGGTCATTAGACACAGAATCATTGACTCAGTGGAGTGAATCGACCATGGCATTAGTAATAAATACATCACTAACCTAGAGTTGTTACAGGAAAAACTTGCGAAATTATAAACTGGGATGACAATGCAGGAAATCGAACTCGGGGCAGCCCGAATGCGAATTCCTTATTTTACCTACCGCTTTTAGAGCCTCTTTTAAACGTAACTTAGCCGACAACATGCTTGCCCAATTTATTCAGATTTATTTGACTTATACAAGACAAATTTGAAGATTCGCCGATAGTGTCAGAACCCGGGAAAAAAGGTGGCCTATAACAAACCCAAATAATACGTGCGTCTTACCCGGGAGTCGAACACAGGACCTCTCGCTGCGGAAGCCGGTGTGCAACGTATGAATCCTACACCGTTGTCGACCCATTGACGACACGGCCGTACATTGTCAGACAAGTATTCTCATTGTGTTCATATGTCAAATAAAACCTTTCCCATAAATAACAACATAGCCATCTTTAGTAGAATGCTGCGGCCATAAATCTGGCAACACTGCCAAGAAGGATAATTTTAACACTTTTTTTTAACCCTCCAACGACAATGGTTGTCCCTGATTCGTTAATTTGTCTACACGCCGACGAATCAGGGACAACAATTACCGTTGGAGAGCTAAAACAAAGTGTTAAAATGACCCTTCTTGGCAGTGTTGCCAGATTTATGGCCGCGGCCTTCTACTAAAGATGGTTATGATAACAATCATATGTGTAGTATCACGCGTTCGTCTCGAAAGATTCTTGCACGGCTTAGTTGCAATGCCTTACATGATTATAAGTAGAGTCGCCCTATTTTCGTGAAAATATTTCTACATCAACATGTTTCAATATCTTAGTTCCGCCCCTGCAGCTCTGTTTGTTTGTTAGTGGCAGAGTGTCTGTATATAAAGACGTTTCCCATTTGACCCTAGCAGTCAGAATAAGGTAACTGTGAACAACACACGTCCGTGATTTGAAGTAAAACGTTAAGACACGTGAGAGTTGAATTCAGCCAATCACTGACCGTGCAGCATAGTCGCAGATGTGCACACGTGGCATTGAAGCAAACTGTACTCTGAATTAGTGAATATTCACTGATTCACGCCGATGGATGGAGCAGTTTCAACAAACTGAATCAGTGAGAAACCACTGTGGAATCGGTGACTATTCGCTGATTCCGATAAAGAGTGCCAACATTCCACAAGTTAATTAGTGAATGTCCACAGATTTTCCAGTAATTTTTCACTGATTGAATAAGTAAAAACTGTTCTTTGAAAACAACTGAAAAAACCGGTGATTATTCACTGATTCATTTGTAAGATGTTGGCACTCTTAAAGGAAATAAGTGAATATTCACAAATTAAACAGTGGCTACTTTCACTGATTCAAACTGTTTAAACTGCTCCGTCCATCAGCGTGAATCAGTGAATATTTACTAATTCAGATTTAGTGTGTGCTGCAGATGTGCTCATAAGACACTGAAACAAAACGTTGCAAACTTTTGTTGCACTTACGTGTTCTCATCTGACCGGGCCAGTGATACATATGGCTTGCCCCTAGTTTTGAAATTCGTATACTTCTTGTTCCAATGCCTCACGTGCCGTCTCTTAAGGGGCCCGCCTATATAGCGCCTTAGCAGCCGTTCGACCTCATGGACGTGGAGTTTTCCCCCACAAAAGCATGGATAGGGTCAACCCCTGTTGTGGAGGAGGTTGTCTCTCGCTCTCTCTGTTGTCCTCTCGGCTCGGTCTCGCGAATCCTCCAATGTTCCACAACACTGGCACATATTTGCGCAGGACACATATTACAAGAACAAGATTTCCTCAAAATGTTCAGTTGTTACAAGGTACAAACAGTCACGGAATCGAAAGATAAAGGATAGATCTACTAACGTTAAATGATTTTAAGTAAAAATAACAAAAAATAATGGCATTACACAAGTCGGAAAAGTCACTAATTTGGAATGTTAAGGCCCTATTTTCTACTTACTTAGGAAACTGATAGAACTGAAACCATTTACCCTTAGTGTGAGGTAGCCTACCTTAATATATTTTATATGTCAACCACACAATCTCACGACTCTGTGAAAAAACGATTCTCCTGAACGTCTACATCACAACTTTCATGGCAGGTAGGCGGGCCCCTTAAGGGTGTTCAAGTGCAATAAAATCATGATTTTATTTCTTTATGAAATATTGTTAGTTTTGTAGACGATACTCGAAAGTACAGAGTCCTCTTACAAAACAATTTTAGTTCTCATAGTTTTTTCATAACGGTGCGAAAATGTCAAAATTTGCTTGTTCTGCTGCCATGCAAATAGTGAAAACCAACTGACCTAGGCCTACTTGAATAAAATAATTCACTCTCATTCAACATCCCATGAGCTATGCAATCAAGTATTTGCAAGACCGTAACGTTATATTTTGAATATTTAAAAAAATCGCAAAAATACAGAGAAAAATTTGAAAACCCAGCAATTTTTTTCAAATACAAAAATAGATCACTTTTTTTTTAAATGTTTTATTACGAAGCCCGTGGCAAGTTATTTCCCTATGTAACTTATTATTTCACTTACATAAGTCAATTGGTTTTCACTATTTGCATGGCAGCAGAACATGCCAATTTTGACTTTGGCGCACCGTTATGAGAAAACTATGCGAGTTAAAATTGTTTCGTAAGAGAAAACTGTACTCACAAGTATTAGCTATAAATCTAACATTATTTCATATAATGATTTTATCGCACTTGAACACCATTAATGGCGATTGGTGGCGTGTTTTTGAGCAGGAATGTCGCTCGTTTGACTGCTGAGACACAATTCGTCCGTTATTTGTCAGTATAACCCCATGACGAGTGAGAGTTAAACAAAACATCGAATCCCTGACCGTGAAGAACTGTACATATGTACACATAAGTATTTGGAACCTAATCGGGAGAAATCTTTTCACATTAACTCATGGCTCTCTAAATTGAATCGATCATTGTTGAAATACAGTAAATCGAAATTTCAAGATTTATTTTCTCGAACTTACCGAAGTGGAAAGGAACATGATCTTTACCTTCTGTGTGTACAAAAACCAACGTATGTGTTTTCGTAAACTCTGTTGAAAAGAACCAAGTTCTCGTAGTTAATAGATTTTACACGCTGATGATTAGAGAACCAGAAATGTCGTGGGTTCAACGACCAGCAGGCTAGACTGCACAGTACTGTATACACTATGTCCTCAGATACTTGTATATTGTCTGCTGCTACAGAGAGTGGTCGATGATACATATGACTAGGGACTCCTCTTTTTCGCGAAAAGAATTTTGCCTCACTTTGTTTCGTTGTCTTATGTGCACGTCTGCAGTTCTGATACTTGGTCAGTGATTGGATATATTAACTGTCACCAGTCTTGGTATTCTACTTGCGAATCACAGACGTGTGGTGTTGAAGGAACGTTATTGTAATTGGCTCAGTCAAATAAGATACGGCTCTTCACATAGACACGCTGCTAATAACCATGAAGCAAAACTGCAGATGTGCATGTAGGGCACTGAAACAAACTGGGGTAAAATTCTTTTCGCGAAAAACAGTTATGACAAGGGAGCTATTCGTGAGTGTTTTCTGATTTGCTGCTGGTTCCGAGTTCTCAAGGACGAGTGTAATAATCAGTGGCCCGATCGCGAAGGTAACTCAAATGTGAAAGAGTTTTGAATCTAATTTCCTCTCAGATGAATTCGCGAAATCTCCGGGTCTCTAGCGAGCAGCCAATGAGCAACTCTGTTTACACAGATATTCTCGGAGGCAGGTTTACAGGTCAGCGAACCAGCATTTTTTCCCCCAGTCTGCATTAATAATCGACGTATCAAGGGCCGAGACTGACAATCTCGAGACTATCGTTGGTATCATCGAGACACTTGTCGACGTTGTACAAGTCGCTGCATAGCGGAGTACGTGCAGGTATGTGACGTCCACCTCACGGTACATTTGACGGCCCATCTGACCGCGGGCCGCGACTGTAATGAGGCACGCCAAGTGAGAGAGAAAGTAATGCCCCGGCTGTGGGTCGGTGGGTGGCCACGCCCCGTGTACGGGGTGGGGCGCGGGCGGCTGCCGCCAATGGCGTGGCTGGAGGAGGCGCGAGGCGGGCCAATGGAGGCGGGCGCGGGAGAAGCGAGGCCCCGCCCACCTCGCGCACGCTAGGTCGTGACAAGTGACAAGCCGCGACATTCCTCGCGAGCTCGAGGTACAGTTCGGTGCGCGTCCAATTGGCCCCCTGGAGCCACTGCGCACGTGCCTTTGCCACCCGTTGTCTCCACCTGTGACTATCCCTATAACGTTGACTATTGTTTCCGAATGTTTTTATTATAACTTACAGTCCCTCCACGCTGTAGCCTATACCGTGACCTCCAACTAGGTTAGGATCCAGCTTTTTTTTTGTGTGTAGGGGGGGGGGGAGGGCAATTCCCAA
>PNEQ01030432.1:0-14796 GCA_003012365.1 Medauroidea extradentata | reverse complement strand
GAATTGATGGGCAATGTGGCTGACTTAATGAAGATATTTGATAAAGCAACATATGTAGTCAGCTGCAATGGGGTCACTGCTTCTGAAATAATTCCAATTGTGAACTCCACCATGAAAGAACTTGAGAAACCTGCTGTTAAACGGAGTGGCCTCCAGGGTGTGAAAAATGATCTGTGTTCATCGCTGAAGCTTCGTTATGGTGCTGTTGAAGAAAACTTACTCTGTGCATCAGCTACACTGTTAAACCCAAGATTCAAGTCTCGTGTTTTTTTCAAACAAGAAAATGTTGAATCAGTGAAGCAGTACGTGATGAATTTGATGAAAAATGATCTTGGCACTTCTTCACAGCTACAGGTATGTTAAGTACGTTGTTACAAAATTTATACACAAAATAACACCATATAAGATGTTTGTAAATTAAATTTATATAATTTATTTTTCTCAACAGGTCCAAAACATGCAGCTCCAAAGTGACAGTCACAATCATTGGATGTGGGAATATTATTCAAACATTCTACCAGTTTATGCGCAAACACAGGCCAATTCCACATCTACCAGTGAAGAATTAGAGACTTACCTGAACGAACCCTTGATAAGTGCAAATCAGAATATTTTTGAGTACTGGAAATCAAAAGTCATACTTCCAAGCCTATAAAAACTTGCCAAGAGATTTCTTTGTTTACCTCCAGCAACTGTCCACTCCGAAAGACTTTTTAGTACTGCTGGTGTGATAACAGACAAAATACGAAATTGTTTGGACCCAGAGAGAGTTCGAATGTAAATTTTTCTAAATAAGAATTTGTAAAGTGAGCAATTTAGCAAGAAATTTTCACTGTTGTTTTACATTGCTGTATATAATTATTGATCATTTTTCATGGGCAACTTATTTGGGCATCACTAGATACATTAGATTTTATTTAGGCCTACTTCTTGAAATCTTGTGATTGTTCGAGTGGGAGTAAGGTTTAAAGTTATTTTTCAGGTTTTGTGTGTATTTTGGTATCTCGTTATAAACTACTTATATTTCTGAATTTGAGTTGTTAAGTCCTGCAGGTAGGCATATGTATTATGTTAGCTAAACCGAATTTTTTTTTTTTTTTATGTATATTTGGATATAATCTTATTAAATTAGGTACTATTTATATGTTTTTATCTAATGTGTCATATTTTTTGTTAAAACTCATCATTACATCTAAATAAATCATTGTGGTTATTACTTACCAGAATATGTTTAAGGCAACACATTTGGAATCGAAGGGAATCGAGGGTATCGATTTTTTTTAGGAATCGAGAATCGGAATCGAAATTATGGAATCGTCCCATCACTAATAAAATGTCCTCTTGAATACTCAGGAGACTTGGTAGAAGTTACCCCAGTATAGAAATATTATATATATATATATATATATATATATATATATATATATTTAAATTAATAAAAAACTAACATAAATTGCTATTTACACAGGTTTCACTCCAATCCTTTCAATTGCTCGTCAATGGCAGCGAGTTCTTTTTGAGTTTCCAGAGCCTTTTTCCACCTAGCATTTGGATTCTGCATAGCAAAAAGCAGTTGTTTGGAGATGTCAAGCTTGTTAAGGCCACCTGCGTTCTTCACCGCATCATACACAAGACGCTGGGCCACGAGTGAATCTTGTTTTAGATTTTCAGCAAGAATATCCCCATTGACTGAAAAGCCTCTTTCTAGTGCAGCATTTCCATGCGATAATATCAGTAGCAATTTCACCACTATCCTCCTGTTTTCAGATAAAGTCCTGCATAAAAGAAAATCCCATAAATAGTCTTATCTTACACCTTTTTTGTATGCTCTCATTTCCTCTAAGACGAGTTCTTGAGAATGAATGAGACATCTATATTCTCTGTCAGCACTCTGAAGAATACTAGCCGGGAGTAAGTTACAATTCAAGAGAATTTTTAATAAAGTTGTCAGCAGTTTAAACACTGCTTCTCCTGTTGACACAACTTTATAGGGATGCAAGAATGATAAAGCTTCTGTTAGAAGGTATTTAAGTGGACACCACTCTAACAATTTTGCCACTAAAAACTGAAGATATGTTCGACACTCCTGACGAAACTGGAGGACTTCCTTTTCCTTCACCCCTTTGCATTTCCTCAAAGCGACTCGAGTGGCTTATCCTAGGTCAACATATTTAGCATTCTTCAGGTTGCTGTAAAGGCCATTTTTTTTTAATATCTATTTCCTGCAATTGTACAGTGGTCATGACATCATCTTTCACAATTCTCTCCAAACCGGTTTTCAGTAAGTGAATAAGGCTACTATGAAGAAATGGGAATAACGGAGATTCAGACTGGAACTCTCTGAGAAAGGGTTCAAAATCTTCAGCAAGGGACTGAAAGAATGCCAACTTTGCTTGCAGGAGGTTATCTTGCAAAGCATTTGAAACCACTTAAAAGTTAGAATATTCTGGCTGACCACTGGGGTTTCGGACATGTTCAACATATTTATTCAAATTGGGAAGAATAGACTGAGCCCTTTTAGACACGTTCACATTTTAAACCCAACGAACAGCGCAAAACTTTTTTTGAAACTACAATGAATTTGTCACAGCTGTGTAAACCCCATGGCGAGTTGGGTTGTTTCTGAACAGATGAGATCAGAGAAACGAGAACAAATTCCAACCTGTCTTCTTAATGCCAGTTTTAAATGCTCCATGAACAACATGAAGACCACATGTTCCTACCACCAGCAACTTTAGTGCATCTGATGTAGGCCTAATTTGCAGTTCTTGTTTAAGCAAACTAAGGACTTTCGTGTTAACATTAGGCCCATCCATTGATACCTGCAAAAATTTTCGAGAGGTCTAGGCCATTTAAACCTTCCTATATCCGATTCAGTATGTCGACTGCTTTCGATTGAGAACGGAAAACAGAAGAAAAATAACGCACTGATACCAGAGTTTCATCCCAATAACGAATGCTTAGGTCAAGGTGTTTTATCTGAGAGACCTTATTTAGGCTTTTATCAAAACCAGTCACATAATTGTCATTTGTCACAACTTTGATCTCATCTTGCAAAGTCTTTTTAAAGTAACGGAGCTAAACCATTAACAATACAGTACGCAATTTCGTCTTTTTTTAACTTCATTTCAGAAGCTATAACACTGTCTGGAAAAATTTTCTTAAAAAGCTCCACGCCATGTTCAGCAAATCTCAACGAGTTGTGCTCCAATACTGTGTGCAAGCACCACAAAACTTCGACATCAATAACAGAATCCTTTATTTTGAATATGTTCAAGCTACTGGAAGGCTTGACATTTACTCGGGGAGTAAACCTGTGTACTATCTGAAGGCTGAGTAACAAATGGAGAGGACCATGCTGATGACGTAGGTGACGTGCAGGAAAGTGGCACGTGCACTTCAGGTGCTTGCTCCACTGTAGTGGTGGTATCTTTGAAAAAAATTCCTAAATTTCCTGATTTTCTTTCATTTGCTGCATTCTCTTTAAGTTTTTTTTCTCCCATTAGCATGGTTGACACAAGCAGTTCTAACCAATTGAATTAAAAGACACTTCTTTTCTGCACAGTGTTAAAAATGTGTCCTCGTTTCCCCATTTGTGCCCATGGGAACTCATCTAGCCACCTAACCTGAAAACTTGTTTGACTGTGGGTCATTGTTTTGGAATTGTGTGGCTATCTGTAAAGAGCAAGCACACAGTATACAACTACAGTTGATGAACTATCCAAACAGACAATTTAATTTAACCAACAAGCATTAGCTAATAGGTACTATTTTACTGCATTTGACACTGACAGTAGCTTCCAGGCACCAAACTTACTTATCTCGTAACTATGGTAATAAACTCTGCAAATTTATGTAAACAGGTCCGATAATACTAGACCTAATGATTTTTTTTTGGTAAATATTAAGAATCACTACTCATCGTGTACTAGCCAAACTATTGACTTTAAACATATACACTAGACCCCCGATTTTACGAACCCTGGATTTAACGAAGGTAGCGATTCTACGAATACAATCCCAGGAACCCTCAAAAAATAACAAAATCATATGACAGAAAAAATTGTAATGAATTACACTGACAATGAATAAAACATACTGTATCTAATTCATGGCATTACAATATTAATTGTAGAGTTGCAGTTATTACTTGGTAAGTCACAATATTAAAAATAAAACAAAAATTGCGAAAATCCGTTAAAAAATGTGGCAGTGACAGTTTTAAAACCGCGCGGCGGCAGCGGCGCCTGTGCCAAGCCGGCCGGCCTGTCTCCAACTACGACGTATTAGGATCTATATTGAGGTCGTTCTATAGACACAAAGTTACAGCGCATGCGCATGTGCTCATTTAACTATAGTACAGCCTCATTCTAGGCTGTTTCACGACGTCTTATATCTCTCGTCTCGCGCCGAATGAGTTTACTTTTTTACACGAACCCTATAAATAATAGCGTCATATTTTTCTTTATTGCGTTAACACCATACGTACTTAAAACAATTAACTTGGCGCATAATTTGCTTAAACAATGCGTTACTGCGTATCATAAAACGTGCGTTTCACAAGTGAGCACGATAATAGCGCTACCTATTTTCCAAGTGTAGAAACATTTGTCTCCGGGTATGTCGAACTTGGAAAATAAATAGACGTTCGTGTATTACGTAATCCCGGAACTCCTAATTTATTTTTACGGCATATACTGACAGTAAAAGTGATTATTTTCAATCACTTATACATGTAATTCTCGACGATTTTAGGTAAGAACGTCACAAAATTGCGTTTGGACCAACGTCGGTATATGCTACGGTGCCGCTATCTATCTGCCATCTTGTGAACGTTCGTACAGTTGCGCTATCTGTCCGCTCTGCACTCTACTAGTATCTACGTACTCGTACAATTCAAAAACAACGTCAAGGGAATGTTTTTACGTTAAGTTATATAAAACTGCGCAATGAATAAATACATCCGCTTATTCCTTCTTCCTTTAGTGAATAATTTACAAAGGTATTTTACTAGTATGGAATGCCTACTTTTATTTTCATTAAACGCTACACAAATCGGGCTATTCGCTCGTGAGAAGGCACTCGACAGCTCGGTTTTCTCTTTTTTTTTTAGGACAAAGATAGATTGTATCTATTGTTTAGCGGTGTTATTTTGATCTTAAGACATCTGCCTATTGATATAAATTTATATTTCAATTATCACTTGCATTATTTTTCCGTTAAATACTACGGAAGTCGGTCTATCCGCTCGAGAGAAGACACTCAGAATCTCAATTTTCTCATTTTTTTAGGAAAAGGATTGGTCATATATATTTTTTTGGCGGTGTTCTTTTGATCGTAAGACGTCTGCCTATTGATATAAATTTATATTTCAACTATCACTTGCGTTATTTTTCCGTTAAATGCTACGGGAGTCGGGCTATTCGCTCGAGAGAAGACCCTCGGAATCTCGATTTTCTCATTTTTTTTGGGGACAAGGGTAGGCCATATCTACAGCTCAGCAGTGTGACGTCTGGCTACTGATATCAATATTATGTTTACATTATTACGTTAATTAATTTCCCGCAAAACGCTACGGAAGTCGGGGCCTAGAGACACTTTGCAGAAAAAAATGCAATTTTAAAATTTTCTGTTATGTCCTGAGTTGGGCGGGGGGGATGGGGGGGGGGGATAATAAGCCGCTATCGAATTTACAAAGGTAGCGATTTTACGAATGCGATGAGAGGAACCGTGAGTATTCGTAAAATCGGGGGTCTAGTGTAGTTTACAAACTAAACATGTTTCTAGACACGTTTTAATAGTTGTCCTAGGCCTACGTAATAAAATTTTTCGTTAGGTTAGGTAAGTTTGGTGACCTTATCTAAACTTACATAATTTTTTTAAGTAAGACTACTTATAATGTCTCTCGAAACATCTTTCATCAATATACTGTATGTCTAAAATCAATTGTTTGGCCGGCTAACTATGAGGAGTAATTATTACTTTTTACCTTAAAATATAAATCACAACAAACGAAACAATGAGTAGAAACACGTTTTCGAACGAACATTACCTTATGCTTGACTAGACGAAATTCTTTATATGCTTCATAACACAAACCATTTGTTTCAGATTTATTCCACAGAAAATTCCTGAAGTACTAACCACACCATTGAATGAACTAAATTGACTGATTAATTGTTTATTACTAGGGCTAGCAAATTTTTGCAGTCGTGAATTTTTCGCAAATTCGCGTGAAATTCAGAGCGGAACACAAATTTTTGATGTTCACACGAAAAAATATCAAGACCTAACGAAATCACGAATTTTTCCCGCAAATATTGCATTTGTGACAATTGATTACCCAGATTAATATTACATTGGTCCAACACCACAATCAACCACACATGTATTTAAGCGTACTTACATAACATACAACGTGTGTTTACTACGATAAACAAACAATGTATTTTATTTTCATAATACAACCAAAGATTGATGGACTGGCAGCTAATGCACTGCGCATAGAATCAGCCATCCATATTAAAGTTTGACCGCTCCCGTGATCTAACTATTGATACTGCAGACTATGCGGCTACTCAAATGATGGAGTCAGTAGCTGCTTTACTGCTTCACAAGACTGTAAGGTCCCGTTGCCTATTTCTGCTTCTGATGTCTTTGACTCGCAAACTTTCATAAATAAACAAGGCGTATTAAATAATAAAAACATTTAGTTTCATTTCGGTATGTTTCGTAAAAGATAATTTTAAAAAACGGGTAATAAACTTAGTACCAGAGACAGAGCATTCCAGTACCAGAAAAATGGATTTTATTGTACTGATAGCCGCACCGTAATGACAAAATTTTGCAACTGGCAAGTAGCATGGGAAAGGAAAGCCGGGTGTCCCGATGCAAAACTTCAAACTTCAATCGCAACATGCTTTAGCAGTGTTGAGAGGAAAAAGAAGCCTGCCGAATACTTGGGGAAGAGAGCAACTGAAACTTTTTTGAAAGCAAACATACCTTTGTACAAACTAGATAAAGACCACATGAAAGAGTTCTTGAATGAGTTCATTGAGGGTTAGAACTTTGTTTAGTACTGTAGGCTATTTATTGCATTAAAATATTGTTCAACTATTGATGTGTAGAAATGCTTGGGCCTACAAATTTTGTCTGCAATTTTGTTGTTTTCATTAAATTATTTTAGCAAGCCATTAGAATTTGTATTAAAAAATCTGAACAAAATTAAAACAGCCTAGCACAGGTTTTACCCTGCAAATTAAATAGTTTATCTAACATGCAAACAAAACAGTTGCAATATTTATCAATCCATTGCATCTTTAAGAGGGAAGGTTAACAAAATAGTCAGATTTTTGTTATTAAAATAGGATTTCCCTAAAGACAGCTTTTAATTGCTATGTTAACAAATTAACTGCTGAAGACACAGAATATATTTTATTGCAGGTGCTGGGGACATTCCTTGTGTAAGGGTCTTAAAAGAAAAGTACCTTCCATCAGTACAGATAGAAAGAGAGAAAGCACTAAGAGAGTAACTCAAGGGGGAAAACATAGCAATACTGTGCGACGAAACGACTGACTCCAGAGGCAGCTGCATTTTTGTAGTTTTATGTAAAATTATAGAAGGCACAGACAATATTGAAACTGTTGTTGTCGATGTCCACACTCTGGGAACTGCAAACGCAAAAATTGTTCACAGTCAATCTTAGATACATTGAAAAAGTACAACGTAGACTTTGACAGTGTTTTAGTGCTGGTTTCAAATTCAGCCAAATACATGGTTAAGTGTTTCAACACTTTGAAAGAAATAATGGCTGATCATATTGTGGTCATCCAGTGCTGGGCACACAAGCTGAACTTGGTCATAAACGAGCTTGGCAAACATATTCCAGAACTTCAGAAGAATGTTGCAAAGATCAAGTCAGCTTTTTTGAACACGCGCAAAAGGAAACATTTGTTTGAGCAGTTTCTTGGCGAGAGATGTCCAGATCAAAACATCCAACTTTTTTCCATGCCGGTGCTGACAAGGTGGTCATCTTGGTATGTATCTGTGTGCTACCTTGCAGACTACCTCAATCTTGTCGTTGACTTTCTGAAAAGTAGTTACTTTTCCTGTATAAACTATTCTGGTATTAAATTCTTCACATCTTCCTCGGAAGAAGAAGAAATGGAGAGTGTGAGAATCTAGGCTGCCTTTGTGCAAGTACTGTGTAAGGATGCGATTGAACTGATCAAGACGTTGGAAGGTTCGTATTATCCTTGCAGCCACATCCTCACCAGTGGACTCCGTAAAGTGCAGAAAGTTCTGCAGCTTGCTACTACGGGAATCTTGCCTCAAGAAACAAGAGTAACTTTGAAAGCTTGTGAAAAAAACTGTCAGCTTAACAAAAATTACTTCTGTATTGATGAAAGCTGCTTCACATTCTCACACCAAGCTTCTTTCTTTGAAGAAAAGTGATCCAGCTTTATTTTTTATGTGAGTAACTTAATGCTTTCAATTCTTCAGATATTGTCCTGATGAACATTACACCTGATCTAAGCAAAAACAAACAGAAACTTGTATTATTTTCTAATCTCAGTGAATGTGTACTACTTCAGGGAAATAAAAAGTTACAGTTTCTGGTCAGAAAAAGTTGAGTGAAGGTGAGACTGTTGACATTGTTTCTGTTCTCATGGCTATGTCAGTCAATCATTCTGACTTTGCTCGTGCTTCATTGGAGTCAATTTGGTTACCGTGTGCATATGTAAACAACGAAAGATTTTTTCAAACTACAAGAGCATTCTCACTGACCAACGTCACAGCTTGAAACAAGAGAATATGGATTTGCTCACCGAGAAGGCCTTGGTTACTAATTTTTTTTTTTATTTTATATTAAAGTAGAATCTCGTTATAAAGTACATCAATAAAGCCTCAACTTTTGTACTTAGTACTGAAAGTACTTTATTCTGAAAGTATGTACTTTTACCTTCAAAACATATATATTTTTTTTAAATTAAGTATTGAAGGAATAAACTTATATTATCTTGGAAATAAACATTTAATATAGCAGCAAAAAAATAATAATCACATAATACAACATATGCTATAGGCACCAAACCAAACGCCCATGCCACATCTGCATTTTTCCTGCCTTTGTCAACTTATTTTAAAATGTGTACTTTTTCCTATAAAGTGAACTGCTTTCGATTCTTTTTATCTTTTTCGCCATCCATTCTGAGAGAAAATATTCACTCACGTCTTTATTTACTTGCGTCGCGCTTGACGAAATGTAAACAAAGCTCACATCCATAGATTACCCTATCACCGCACGAGAAGCGCGTCATGAACATGGCTGTGCTAGGCTTTGACCTAACCTGCAACTCAATGTGCGCGTCGGCCATTTTTGACACCGAACTGTTCATAACCTAACTTGTAGAAATAAATTTTATTGAATTTTGTGTTTCGTCTGTGTTATGTTAAAGATTAAATTTTGTGACGTTATATACAAGGATACAAGACTTCTTTAAATCAAATGATTAAAAAATACGTTTCACAAATCACTAAAATTCGGCGCAGCTGAAACTTCGCCAATCTAGACTGCGCTGCGAGACAACAATCTATTACATCAATTGGGTTACATACGATAGTCACGGACGTCATTTACCGGCGGTTATACTATGGCCAATGTGTGGTACATGTAGTGTTTGTTTACGTTTTACATTTGATAACGTGACTTGAAACCAATGCCAATTATAATTTGTATGTTATGTTTCTGGAAAATACGAGCCCAAAACCTTCAAATATGGTGTTTAATTTTTACGGCAACTGAAAATAAAGTTCGTTGTATTGAAAGGTAGGACACAAAGTGAAATATTATTTTCATTGTTTTCATTGGCGATTTGAGCGGGAATATAAAATCGTACGTTAAAGTGAAAGATACGTTAATCTGAAGTACGTTGTAACGGAATTTTACTGTAAACATATTTTACCTTTTTTCATAAACACACATTTTTAGCTCTGAAAGTACCGACTTTTAAATTTGAAACCACCGCTTTCTGATACTTTACGACACCGAAAAATTCCTAGCCCTATTTATTACAATTTACAGCGGTACTTCTCCCACACTTTCTCAAAAAATAAAATAAAATCACAGCATGAATAACAGAAAATGTCACTGTTGATTTGCTCTTATACGTGAGTGATACACACAGAATGCTACAGAACAGAATAAAAAAAGAAAAACGTGCTTAGATGTTCGTCTCATCACAATAGCGTAAAATATGGCTTCACTATTGGCCATGGTTGTCATGTGTCATATCTTACACGTATAACAGTCTTTATCACCCGGAATGGGAGCGTGAATATTATATCTCACGTGATTCTACAGAAAAATCACTGGGTGCAGTTTTGTACCAAGTGGACAAGGCAGGCCAACAATGCTATATTGCTTTTACGAGCAGGGGCCTTAAGGGGGCAGAGCTATCTTATACCATCACAGAAAAGGAATTGATGGCCTTCGTCTTCTCCTGCCATAAATTCCGTTTTTTTATTCACAGCAGAAGAGTAATTGTGCACACAGAACACAAGGCACTGATATACATAAATCAGTGTCTGTTTGCTGCATGGGCGAATAACGAGGTGGATTTTGGCCCTCCAGGGTTTCGAACTGGACATCAGGTATGTTTAGCCCAGTCAACAGTGCGTAGCTGACACCTTGTCATGTAGCCCGCCCGATGGCGACAGGCGCGGGCAAAACACCAGAGGATTCAATGTATTGATAGTCAAGCCACTAGGACGGAACGAGGCGAGAGAGTGGAAAAACCACCTATTGAACGGGCAAATGACCGATGGGTTTATAAGCAAACGAGGGCGTTGCTGGAAAATGAGACGGGAGATCACGAAGTGCATCGAGCTTACTGTGTTCACGAACAACTACTCTATCAGAAGGCTAAGTCTGGATTATGGCGACTGTGTATACCAGTGGAGGCAGAAGAAGACCTTGTGAAGGAATACCACGACAGATTGGGACACTTCGGCGCTGCGAAAACATTGGCTGCCATTAGGGAAGATTGCATATTTAAGGGAATGCGCAGGAAGGTTCGGCGACTGGTTGGCCAATGTGATGTGTGCCAGCGCACCAAGGCAAACCCACGACCACTTAGAGGCGGGGCTGGAGAGTGTTGGCGAGCAAGAAATTGGAGCTCCTATCTGTTGGCCTGCACTGGCCTCTTGTACCTTCCCGAGGCGGCTTTAAGTACATATTCGTAGTGTAGGATGTTTTCACCAAATACGTCAGGTTATTACTGCTACGAAGGGCCACTGCGAGAGCCATTACTGCCAGAGTAATAGGGAAGTATTGTACAGAGGTTGGTATACCAGAGGGCATGTTGTCAGACAATGAAATAGTATTCGTGGGGAAAACAGGAAAGACAGCTATGGAGGCGCGCGGAATCAAAGTGAAGCATGTGTCACTGTACCGACCTACCGGAAGCCAAAGAAGCAAAAAGTTAAAACACCCCATCACTGACCACAAAGCAAAGCTGCAAGGGGTACATAAGGCATTTAAACACATTGTTTTTAATTTTTTTTCACCCAAAATGATTGGCTCTACTGTGGACAGTAAAATGTTTAAGAAATTGTTAACCATATATGTGTGATAAATCTGACCTTATAGAACTACGTAATGCATAAACACTATTGCAGGGAATCCACAAGCAGCTACATATTTATATGGCTTCAGGAAGCACTTAAACTCGCCTTATACTGTATTATCTCATATAGATCTACATCAAAAGAGGTGAATGAACACTAAATATTTATTGAACAAACTTGTTAAATGTTTTCACTAAAGTTGACAGAACACATCATGAACAAAGAAGAATAGTTAGGCATTACAAATTGTGCATCCAATTGTAAAGTTCGGTGTACACTACAACAGTTGCTTTTAAATATTTTAATGATTTGCTGAGTCGTAGCCTCAGGGAAATGTACTTCCAAGAACGGTAATTACAGCTATATAAATTACACATATTTTTACACAAATATTTAAATGTCAAAACAGTTGATGATGCTATAAGATTAAGATTCGGCACTATTCGTTATTTTAAGTTATTTTTTTTACCATTCTTTTTAATTCAGGGAAGAAAGTGTAAAATTTTCAATTACATTGGAAATTCTGACCACTTTGCCTTAAAATACCGTATTTTTTGCATATAATGTGATAATTTTTTGCCGATTTCAGTGGTCCTAAATCACTATTCGCATTATATGCGGGGTCGCATTATATTGGTGCGCAAAAGGATAAATCCCGGGGTATGCCTATATGCTATTTTTACGCGACGCAGTGTCATGGCTGGGGGGGAGGTACAGCGGAACCTCGTTAAGACGAAAATACGGCCATAACGACAGTATTTTTGTGCACCGTCAATTTCTGTATCAAATACGTTAATTAATTGGTTTCATACGAGAGCATTTTCACGGTTGCGTACGTTATAACAGAAAAACTGCAATACGTACGCGGAATACGTAACGTAAACAACTCGGTGCGCTCGGAAGTGAACATCAAGAGTTGCGAAAAAGAATAGATTGTACGCGGCGTCCCGTACATCTGGTGATGCGCTCTTGCCGCGAAACTCGAAAACGATAATCCGGACGGAGCAAGCATCACAGCGATACGCTGAGATCGATACTATGCGCTAAGTCGACTCTATATCGACGCGTGTACACACAAAGAAAATTGTGCAACCTTTGTCTCCTGGCGGCAGCAGTCCCGCCCAAAGCAGCCATGTTATGTTTGCAAGATAGCGTAATTTATAAAACTTAGCATTCAGATGAGAATTATTTTCTTTTGTGCATACACAAAAAAATTTTTCCCCAATGTTTCGAAGTGTGTATACTGTGCTATTGTTTTAACGCGTGTATTAGTTTCACGTAAGCAGATGAATAATCAACACGGCATCATCATTCGTCGACGAATGTTAACAGTATACGTTAAGGTATACATGCGAAACTTTTTTAATGTGTTTATATGACATTGACATTACGTCGCTGAGAATATAGTACCCCAAAAATTGTTTGTTTTTGGGGGGGAAAAAACATTTGGTTTTTCGAAAGAAAAAAAAAATATTTTTTTTTTTTTTTGTTGATAGGTAGCAATAGCGTGAATGTATATAAAATTTTGTTAAAATCGTTCCAGTGGTGCGTCTTATATAATAACCACGTTGACATAATGTAGGTGCAATACATGCAAAGCCAGTCCTGACGCCAGCTAAGCAGACGTGGGCTACTAGCGTAGCGTAGTCTGGCAACGGTGGCAACAACACTGACGTCACAGTGTCTGCATTCCAACCGCCCCCTCTTTCTCTAGACTCGCTTCCCATCCTCTTGTTTACCGTTACTGGTCTGCATCACTCCCTCCCCCTGCTGCTTTCCGCCTTACCTTCTCCATTGTTTGCTCGCATGCTCTACTCTCTAGATCTTTCGTGCCGCCGGCTGCCACACTGACACTACCTACCCGCACGGCCCGAACCTCGGCGCACAGCATTCACTGTATCGCATTATACGGCCATGCAATTTTACTTTCCGATTTGAGTGGTTCAAAATTGCCATTCGCACTATATGTAAGGTCGCATTATATGCGGAAAAATACGGTGCAAGCACGACAATGGGCCTTTCTCACAAATTTTACTGATAACATGAACATAATCTGCGTTAAAAAAACTAGATGATCAGGTGAAAATTTTTAATTTGGAGTTGATTTGAGGTAAATACAAGCATTTAAAATAGTGCATTCAAAACGAGCGCGAAAACCCTACGTCATAACATAGCTGCCGCTGCAACGTCATCAGCCGGTTTGGTAGTAGGCCAGTACATGCACAGGCCAGCAGTAACAAATGTGCGGCGCGAGTGCGATTTTTAAAGTGAGCGTTCGGCAGAATGCTTGACTGTAAGAGGTGTTCTGTGCCTACATTCACAAATACAAGCATTCATCCAGTCTCGAAACTGTTTTGTACTGTCCCGAAATCCAAACAAATACAACTGAAATGGTTCAAAGATGCGCGACGAGACATGAATGTTTCTATGACCAGTACTTTGTACTGTTGCGAGGATAATTTTGACGTAAGTACAAAATAGATTTATAGCTACATAGGTTTTGGTATGTATAGTTTATTTATTTAATGTTGTTGGAGATTCATTTATAGTAGGAATAGGCCACTCGAATCCTCGAACCATCGAAACCCTTCTAATTTTCGAGAGATTTGAGATTCAAGCAAAAAGAATTGTGGAAATACATCATCAAATTAAAACAAAAGTAAAAAAAAAAAAAAATCTTTAAGTTGACTATTGCTTACTGATAAAGCCGATAATTTAAAGTTAAGTACAGCATTAAGTAATGTACAGTCACATTTACTTATTTTTTATCAAAACGTAGTCCAACATTGCATAATAATATTTTGACTTTACCATGGTAGAAAAGCTCCTCACATTACTCATAAAAAGGATAAAATAATCACGGCACATGTAAAAATACAGTACAGCCCCGAGTTAACGAACTTGGGAATAACGAAAACAGCGATTTAACGAAAGGATATTCAGGAACCTTTAAAATATAACAAAAAAAATGTATTACCGTGTTTTACCGCATAATCGTCGCATATTTTTTGCCATATTGGATGCAAAAAATTGAAGATGCGACTATTATTAGAGTAAAATTCCCGTGGTAGAAAAGAAAAATTTTTAAACCAACATTTTTTCGTCACTAACCCTATTTATATTAAAGTAACTCAATATTTTTGGCAGAACTATTGACGGATAAACTC
>PNEQ01030431.1:0-14793 GCA_003012365.1 Medauroidea extradentata | reverse complement strand
CATGTAAAATTTTAAGTTTTAATATTATAATTTGTTTTATTAATGATCTGAAAGTTTTATATCTTAACTTCCGTAATAAATAATGTGCGGGGTACCCCTTTTTTCCTTTTATCTATACTATCGGTTACATATAATTTTAATAATTAATTTAAACTATTTATATAGGCTTACATGCCTAACATTTTTCAATGTTATTTACTGGTATATCTTGCTTGTTTACATATTTGAAAAGAAAAAAACTATTTAACTTAAATAAGAAATAAAAATAATTTCATTATTTAACAAACCACAAATCAACGTCTTATTATTTATAATTGTTCCTCTGGGCGTTTTAACTAATTTTGAAGTATCTAGTAAGGTTAAGTTATTTTTTCTAAACACCTTACATTTTTCTATTTTAATTCTTTTGTGCGGTGTGCTTGTGGCCTAGTCGTCTTTCTCAAGTGTTTATTTTGTGTGTTTTATCGCTTTTATTTGTATGTTTGTTTGTCCTGTTCTTTTGCTTTTTTTGCCACTTTGTTTCTTTTTTTTTTAATGCGTGGCTGTTTTGAACAGGAGTTTTGTTTAGCGATTATAAACACTTGAGTGTATTGCTTCCATTATATTAATTTTATTTTCTCACCGAAGCACACCGGCACAATAGCGCTTACATGAATTTACCAATTTCGTCAGTAAGAAGATGTTTATTGATATTCCTTCGAAAAAGGTCAAGGAAATGGTAACTCACGAAAACTAGTCTCGGCTTAAGAAAGGATCTTACACTATCTTTGTGATCCAAAACACCATTGTCATTATTTGCCCGTTTACTGTCGCTTATGTGTGGGACTGTAAGGAGAAGGAATGATGACCAAGGTCAAGGTTATTTTTACCGGAGGTAAAGCTTAAAATATAGGGCAATGGCGGACGTATACGTGGAATGACAGAACGTGTGAGTTAATTATATCCATGATGCTGGCATCCCTCCATACTTAACTGTCTGATACCTGAGCCAGAAAGCAGGTTTGTTAACATTTAGAATGGAATATGTGTCTCCTTTATACTTGCGACAGGAGCACCATTTTTTGTTGTACACCATGGTGCTTAATAATTTGTATCATATATTTTAGTACCAGGCAGTACTTAAGTTGTATTCAATTGTAGGGTGGCCAGCTATGTTATTTTCGTTAAGGGAGAGTGTTAGATAATTCTATTTTATTTTCAATTTTTAAGTCATAACATTAATTCAGACTGTATTATCAAAATATTCTCTTCGACAAAGCATAGGATATATTCTTGGTAAACTGCTCGACATAAATAATAAAGGAATCTTACATAAATTTGTCCTGCAGAATCATTGCAAGAGAATTATAGGTTAACGTTCAAGAATTCTCTTGCAATGATTCTACGTGTCAAGTTAATGAAAGATTCCATTATTATTTATATCAAGCAGTTTACAATAAAATATATTCTATGTTATTCGAAGAAAAAATTTGGATATTAAAATTTCAATCTATTTTACGGCTCAGAAACTGAAAATACAGTAGAATTGTCTAACACTCCTCCTTAAGGCGGAAGTTATTAGCGAGCATTTATTGTTGGTTTTAAGATTCGGTAACATTAAAACATGTTAAGATTATTAGAACATAATGTCGTTTGAATTTTATTTGAGAAAATGTAGTTATATAATTTCATTGTTAAGGGTTTATTGCTTCTTATGCTTACAGATTTTATTATAGGTATCTAATATGTTTTATGCTTATTTGTTCATGAAATTATATCTGACGAATTTGTCTTTCGAATTGAAATATGTCTTGTATGGCATTATATACCGCAGTCGCGTGAAGTTCGCACTATTTGAACATGCTCATTTATAAATATGGATATGAACCTAGTTTTAAACCAAGAAATAAATCGAGTTGTTTTTCTTAAAGAGACACGGAGTTGCGAAGTGAATTTTATGACAATAGTAAACACTTGTGTTTAAAACTGTGGCACAAGGTGAAGTATAATAAAATGTACTTATAAGAGGCCTGAATATGATTTTTATCTGCGTGTGTATGTGTGTGTGGCATAAATTAGAATCATATGTATCACTTATTTTTTGTAAGAGACATGGCTTGTACTTGAATGAAGTTGGACGAATATTGCTAGCTGTGAGTTAATGTTGATTTAATTTTTCAATGTTGTGTAATACACATATGCAACGTTGGGTCGGCTGTGGGTACGATAGTTGATATGGCCAAAGGATGACCGAAATACAAAAATAAAAGATAGTAATCCACTAACTAAGAAGAATATGCTTGCTAAGATTAATGAGCTTCAAAACTATTTGCTAAAATTTATGGCAGCCGTTACAAAAATGTGACCCATGATTTAGATAATACACAAATTTCAAGTCCGTTTGCTGAATAGTATATGCGTACCGAATTTAATAAAATTCGTAAAAAAAAAATATTCCACAGATATGCCATATTATGCTAAAAATATAATAATTAAGTTACTATCGCGATAAAAGTACGAAAATAAAATAAACGAAATACACAAATGTCAAATTAACTTTGTTTGTGTTATATTGAACCAAGTTAATTGAATTTTCGAATATTATTTCCTAAGATATGTAATATTATTTTTAAAATAACAACTATTTGAAAATAAACACAAGGTGAAAGAAATACGCTAAATTATGTCAGCTTTGTATGTAGTTTAGGTGTAGCAAGTTTGATGACATTCTGAAAATTACCTCCTTAGATATTTAACTATGCTAAAAAATAAAAATACCCACAATTTTGAAAATATGACCACAGGATGGACAAAATCCACAATAGTCAAATCAGATTTGTATGTAGTATATGTGCAACAAACTTGATGAAGTAATGAAGATTATTTCCTATGATACGAAATACTGCACTAAAAATATGTAAATAGCCGTAATTTTTAAAATATAATCACACGATGGACGAAATAATCTCATGCCAATTCATCTTTGTATGTTGTATATGTGTACCAAGTTTAGTGAAATTCTGAACAGTATTTTCTAAGATATGCAATCCAATGCTATATATATATATATATATATATATATATATATATATATATATATATATATATATATATATATGGTCACCCTTTTAATAATATGTATCCCGGTTGAACGACACACACACATGAGTCAAGTCAGCTTTATGTGTAGAATATATGTACCATGTTTGATGAAATCACGAATAACGGTTCCTTAGATATCGAGTTTAATAGAAAAATTTGAAAATAGCCGTCATTTTGAAAATATGAAAATGGCGCAATTGAAATATTTGAATGTCAATTCAGGTTACGAAATACTACATGTGTACAAAGTCTGATGACATTCGGACTCTTAGTTCAAAATATTTAAGGAGGACACAAACACACACAGGCACACAGACAGGAAGGTGATCTTATAAGCCTACCTTTTCCTTCGGAAATCAGGATAAATATTACCACCGATTTGAATATATTAACATAAAGTAAACACACAACGCAATAGAAAGTTACGTCAAATTTCCAAGCTATATATGTGAATCAAGATTATTAAAAATAGGAAAAAAAGTTTCCCAGTTAGATCACACTAAAAAAATGACCGCATTTATTTAATATAAACACGGGACGAAAAAAAAATTTCAGGTCATTTATTTGTATATGCGTATCTATTTCGACGAAATGCAGAAAATATATTTCCTAAGATATGTGTTACTATGCTTAAAACATAAAAATGGCTGCCAAATCGAAAATATCGATACAGGATGAACGAAATACATAAAGTAAAGTCAGCTTTGTATGCAGTATAGTTGAACCATGTTTGATGTAATACCGTAAAATGTTTCCTTAGATATGTGTTACCATTCTAAAAATCTTTAAATTGCTGCCATTTTGAAAATAATAACTGAACGAAGTACACAAAAGTCAAGTCAGTTGTGTTTGTAGTTTATGTGTACACTGTTTGATTAAATTCTGAAAAAAAAAAAAAACCTCCTAAGATATGTAATATTCCTGCCATGCCTAAAATATAAAAATGGCAGCTTTTTCGAAAATAGGAGTACAGGATGAACGAATTACACAAATTAAAATCAGCTTTGTATGCAGTATGCAGTATATTTGCACAAAGTTGTATGAAACACTAAAAATTATATTTTCTAAGGTAAGTAGTACTATGCTAAAAATATTTAAATGACCGCCACTTTGAATGTATGAACACAGATTGAACGAAATACGCACAAGTAAAGTCAGCTTCGTTTGTAGTATGCGTGTGCCAAGTTTGATGCTATACTGTAAAATATTTCTTAAGATAAGTGACGCTATTTAGAAAATATGATCACAGGATAAACGAAATACATTAACTAAATTCAATTTGGGTGTAGTATAGTTGTACCAACTTTGATGAAATTCTGAAAAATATTGTCTAAGATGTGTATTGATATGCTTAACATATAAAAATTACTGTAATTGTACAAATATGAACAAAGGATGAACGAAATTCTTAGTAGTAAAGTCAGCTTCGTGTATTTGTACCAAATTTTCTGAAATTATTAAATACGGTTCCTTAGATATCTAGCTTGACCGAAAAATGTTAAAATGGCTGCCAATTTGAAATTACTAAAAGGGCGTAAACAATATAAATGTATATATATATATATATATATATATATATATGTGTGTGTGTGTGTGTGTGTGTGTTACGCAGATTACTGAGTTCTGTATGTGTACAAAGATTTATGAAAATCGGTCCATTAGTTCAAAAGATTTTAGGGACACATATACACACATAGGCAGAGACAGAAAGGTGATTTCATAAAAATGTTTATAATATTTACTATAACAGAAGCCTCAGCGCATCCTGCAGCTTTGTTAACACTAGGAGTTATCCATTTAATGCATAAAACCAAACTTAGGAAGAAAATTACTACAAATAATAAAATCTCTGTTTTAATGACTTTAATAAAATTATTTATTTTAGTTTTAAACATGTAATGAAAGGAAAGTATGTATGTTTTTACAATTCCATAGAACAAAATCATGACAATATTATTCAACACACATCACTAAACTCGCAGTATTACTACATGTATAAACCTAGGTATTTAACATGTGGAACTTAATTTATTCTAAATGTTTTGGTCAAGCAAATATTTTATATCAACATAATTTTAATGAGTTACGGAATGCTTTAAAGAATAATAAACACAAATGCAGTTTTGGTCAGTAACGAAATTTTAAAATTTTGTGTTTGCTATTGGCAAAATGGGGATGGTAGCTGCAGATGGAACGTGTGTTAAATGGTTCTTTTTTATTTAACTGGAATAGATCTATCCATGATAGGTTTTACATGCATGTATCAATTCACATAAGTTGGTATAATGTAAGGGCCTATAGTGTAACTTGTCCTATATCTCTGTAGTGTTGTAGAATACAACTAGATTGACTACTGAGCACAGAAATTAACTTAAGAGAATAGTAAAAATATAAACAATATTTCCAGTTGTAACTATGAATTTACCTCACAGGCCTTACCGACTAATGGTTAGACGAAGTGAGTGGTTACGATCTCATCCGTAATATAGTTTTAGATATGTACTCGTGTTATGCATTCCTGATTTTATGTTATGCACATGCAATGAGTTGAATATATTATAATTGTTCTATTTTACTATAATTTTGTATCTTTGTAATCTGGACTAGTTCTGATGTAATTATGTCTCTTAACGACAAATTATTTTAAAAGTTTATGATAAATTACTAAATATTAACAATGCCTGCTAATTAAAATTCAATATTTCCGTCAATAAGCCGGCCTATGATTTTGTCACGATTAAACGTTTTAAGTGTGACGAAACAGACCACACACGATAATATTTGCAACTTACACCTGACGTAAACAAGCTACTTTAGCTGTTAAAGGTTATCATTTCCTTTTCAAGCACATACTGTTCATTAGTCTCCCCAGAAGCCCTGTTCACACAGCCGTACGCTACACACGATGTAATTTCTTCGTTATGTATTCAGTGACAAAGCCCGAAACACGGCGCATCATCACAGCAGTGACATGTCGTCACAAATATTTTCTTTTACACAAATATATTTTGTGTTTTGAATATAAATTACTTATCTGCAAAATTAAAAATAATAAGCTCAGACTTAACCTACAGGAACTTCAAAACTACAGAAATTTTTTTAAAAATTCTAAAACCTCACCAGGACTTTAAGAGTACTTCAATTTTTGAAAACTAAATTATTATTAATTTTAAAATAATATGGTTACCCCCTCATTCCTTTCCGCCTCTTATTAAACCCACTGTCTTAGCAGAGTGTGTATGCACAATCTGTCCAATTTACTTACCTCTACTACCCATAATATCTATCAATAAATAAACAAAGATACATAAAATATATTAGGCCAGATTCTGTGACCAACTAAAGAATGTTACTCATTTCTTGAAAATAAAAAAAACATTTATTACTGCGTTTTTGAGTTCATTTTGTTCTTGTAGCATCATTGTTGTGTTGGTATAAACTTTCTGGTGACAAATTTTGTATAGTGGTTTCGTAAGATGCCTTACTACAAATATTTATTTTAAAAAGTTGGTTTCCAGTTCTATGCCGAAACACGCGTATGTCAGTCTCCAAATGTAATTTTTACTAAGACTTTCAAGTAATTTGTGGTTCAAATATATTGGTCTCAGTTATTGTATTATCAACATATGTCGCCAATATTGTGATCCGTGACTTGTTCGCGAGTGCACGCATTCTTCTTCACAAATCGGTAAGACTTTATAATTTGAGCCACATTAAAAATGTTCTATTTCTAGTACGGTAAACTTTACTTCTGAGTTTTCGTACATTGTTTTCTTCCTTACATTCTTAACGCTAAGCTGTATACAATGTTTACGCAATCATACAAAAATTTGTACGCAATCATTATTAAAAATAATTCTACATAATCTTACTCAATTGTTGGAGCCAACAACGCTTGGAGGTTCACTGCATTTCCATTGACTGTGCATTTCTCCAAAGTCTAAGCACGTTGCATGTCGTATTTTAGATTTCTTTCCCGAGACGTTTTCAGTGTCTACCAGTTTTCTTGTTTATTAAGTTTTGCGAAAATGGTTTCCGCTCAACTGCCTTGTATCACATAGATTTGTCTCTACGTCTAACATCATAATGAAAGGTGATATTGATCTCAGATATTAGTGACAAAAGTTTATTTCTTATTTTTATCTCCTTTTTCCTAATTTAATAATCTAATTTGGTTCATTACCACTACCTTTACCTACACCAGTTTCTTCTTTTTCAGCATTCAACTAATGTGGTTTAGCATCTTCAAAATCAAGTTAAAACTTAGTGGATTTATCCAGTTTTCCTCAGACTGTAGGTTTGACTAAAAAGTGTGTTTTATAGATGTCAATTTTCTACTATAGTCATTTGATGTTTAAGGACCAAATATAAGTCTCATTCGTCAACTTATTTATTTAATTAATTTTCCAGTGAATTTTCCAGAATATGTGTAAATTGATTTGATCAGTTTTAGGCTTGCCATCTTTTATTCTGTAAGTACCTTGAGCAGTCTTGAGAGCAGTTGTCATCAGATCAGTATATAGATTTCACATAAGCAACAGTTCATATTAATTCCTTCAATGCATGTTTGAGGAATAAAGTTTTTCTAATAATATTTTCAAAAAGCTACATTACCCATCTGTGAACGCAATTTGCGCAGACGCAACCTCACAATAGGAATACGTTTATGTGATTGAAAAAAGTCCTAGTGAACTGCAGAGTGTTGGAAATTGGGATGTTTGTAATCAGTGTGCCAAGTGATTTTGTTTTTGTTATTGGTCTTTCTATACATTTTATTAATTTATCACATGTATGATCCCTTTCACAGACGATTGTAACATAAATACGACATAAACTAAAATTTTTGTAGAGTAGGTATATATAAACACATGTTTGGGTTTGGCGTATAGACGTGTATATATATATATATATATATATATATATATATATATATATATATATATATATATATATATATATATATATATACTAGCTGTCGTTTTGCGGGTTCGCCCACGTGTGCTGTAGAAAAGAGTTACTAACATTTAATTCCGTACTAATTGATGGTGTTACTATATTCTCTGTATATCATTAAAACAACAAATACAAACAGCTTTATCCAGTCCACTTCGCTGAGCGTACTTTAATTGCAGAACATCTTTATTTCTTATTCATCTTTAATTCTCCATAAAATAGCTGCCCGGCTGCAGCTTTGCCCGTGTGAAATTATGCAATGTAAACAGTAATTCTGGATAAGATATGTCATGAAGGCATTTAACAGCTACCGTACTCAATAATAGCCAAAAATATTAATTGTCTTAGTTCAGAGTAAAGAGCGCGCGCAATATGCTCGTATGATGGTATAGTAATTCCCATCGTAAAGTCTTTCACGGGATACGAACACGTAACCCCACTCCTCCCACACCACAAACTTTATACAATACCTCAGTGAATGCTTAAAGGCCGGCAGTGATAATTATTTCAAAGTACTACAGGCTACAATCCAGAGATGTTTTATTTATGACTAGGCTGGCAAAAAGAAGCAACTGTTCAATTATTTATCCATGAACATTTTCTTTTCTTCGGGAGACTGTAACATTTTACTGCTTTTCACATACTTAATTTTCGAATTTCGTTAAATCCTGAATTTGACTTGTAGATATTTACATAGGCCTAACCCTCATTTTTATCAAAAAATCATCTCGATATCTCAACGGTTATAAGCGGTACAGACGATTATTTTAAAACACATTTTTTTTTAAACAGCTTTCAATGACGAATTTTCTAAAACTCCGGAAATAACTTTTTAAATATTTACCTCAGATTTATTTTAAAGGAAAAACCATTTCAACATTCCCACTGGTTTAGGAGATCAGTGGTATTATTTAAAAATACGTTACAGATTTTTAAGAGCTTTCAAGGATGAATTTCGAAAAATTGTAAAAGCAAATATTATGTATGTACTTAAGCATAATTGTAAACAAAAAATCACCTCACTATCTGAAAAGACTTAGAAGAAATCATGGATGAATGAAAAACACGTTTTGCTGCTTTTCATCCCCTTACTTTCCGAATTTCGCAAAATCGAAAAATTCACAAATATGCACTTGTTTGGGCAATATTTTGAAATTAATAAAATTGTGATAGTTTTCCCGGTTAATGAGATATCAGAGATTCTTTGAAAACACATTTCACCCATTTTAACCCCCTTAATTACACAATTTCGAAAAATTTATTCATATTTGTTTCCTACGGGACAAGGGGAAGCTTCCCTCAAAATGTCGTGGTTCTAGGTCCAGCGGTTTGGGCTGTCAGTTGATGAGTGAGTATGTGAGTGTGTCAGTCAGGACACTTCATATATACAGGTTGGAAAGTAAATCGCGTAAAAGCTCGCGGGTACAAGTAGCCAGACCTAAATCAAGAATCATGTGTATAGGAACCACGTATCTATTGTCAACGTGCGTAATGCCATCGTGAAAGTTGTGTTAATGAACATGTTAAGTGACGATAATACAACAACCACTACAAATGGAATGCTGACCTTCCGGATTCAATTCAGATGCATGACAAAGCGTATGCAGGGAATAAATTGTGAACACCATCCTGTTTCATGCGTTGGAAACATGGGGTCGCCTCTGTTATTACTGTTATTATGCATGTATTATTGTAAATGCACGCCTGTAGCTGCCCGTCCTAGTGAATAAAGTACCGGAATGACATAAGGAACAAGAAAGATGCACTTGTCCGAACACGCTCAGACAAACCGTTTCTGATATATAGCCGCTCAAAAGTCGGAGCACTGTAGCAGTGCCGACAGGTAAGCAAACCGTGTAGCACGTACATGGTGACTTGCTGCCAAGGCGTTACTTCAGATGTTTCCAATGAATCCCACTTTAATCTCACGCACCACGTCGACCTAAGACATTCGTTTGCACAGACCATCTTTCACGGCGTTGTGCTGTAATAAATAACAGTACAGTACGTAATTGAAGGGGATCGACTTCGCCGTCTTCAGTTCTGTCACTGGATGTTGACGGCACTTCAACAAAACCCGGACATTGTGGGTCACATCGAGTCAACTGATGAGCCTCATTTTACCAAATAAAGTGTACTTAATTGGCACAACACCACTAGACTGTGTTTTGCTGTAAAGCATGTAACCAACAATCACTTGCGAGCAGAGCAGGCCACGGTTGTGCGTTATGTGCATGCCTGTGTTGGGATAGATAGAGGACAGTTTGAACACATGCTGTTTAGAAACTTACATGGTGTAATTTAGACTGTTACGCATAAGGTAAATACTAGTATGTAATTACTGTCGTGTTAAGTGCTGCTACGTTTACATTATAGCTGATGTGTTTCTAGTCATATTAAACAATAGAACATGTTTTAATTAACTGCATTACACGTACGACTAAAGACGTCCTGCCTGCACCCCTACATACAAGTACCCCCGTACCACATTACCTGTTGTCATGTATGTTGCGTACATCTCGGTAGTAAAGTTGTACATCTTAGTGTTCCTCGGAAGCATGTCACCATGTACGTGCTACACGGGTTGCCTACATGTCGGCATTGCCAAAATGCTTCGACTGCCTGTACCTCACAAACGGTTTGTCTGAGCGTGTTTGGACAAGTGCACCTTTCTTGTTCCTTACGTCATTACGGTACTTTATTCACTAGGACGGGCAGCTACAGGCGTACATTTACCATAATACATGCATAGTAACAGAGGCGATCCCATGTTTCCAACGCACGAAACGGGATGGTGTTCACACTTTATTCCCTGCATACGTGATGTCATGTATCCTAATTGAATCCTGAAGGTCATCATTCCATTTGTAGTGGGTGTTGTACTATCGTCACTTAACATGTTCATTAACACAACTTTCACGATGGCATTACGCCCATACTATTGACAATAGATGCGTGGTTCCTATACACATTAGTCTTGATTTAGGTCTGTCTACCGGTATCCGCGAAGTTTTCCGCGATTTACTTTCCATCCTGCACATATGTACGTGTATGTATATACATATACATATATATTGTGTGTAGTTGGCAATATTGCTTTGGAGGCTAATCCATGCCGTCTTGTCAAGGAAATTACTTGATATTTCGAATGTCATACTCATGAAATGTATATAAATGTGTTTTTTACTTGTAATGTACAATTGATTAAATTAAATATATCCTGAGATGTAGTACAATTTGTAGCACATTTTTCACGTAGAGCCTTCTTTAAAACTTGCATAAAGTATATGAAAAATTTATGTAGATACTTTACTAATTTAATTATTATAAAACACTCTCATGATATGTTAAGTTATTGTATTGTTCTTTGTGTAAAATATATTCAATTTAATTTATGTATTTTAAACACAATGAATGGCGGACTAAAATTCAATAACTATAGGCGGTTTACAGTGCCTTTTATCAAAATGTGATGTATCTTGATAAATGTGTTCTTGAGTTATAATATTATAGATGAAATTTTATTTGTTATTGTCTCGTAAATCGCAGTAGAAGAATTATTTAGTACGTTAATTCAGTTGTACTGTTGGGTACAACGTTATACAAGATATAATATGAAAGTTTATACTAATCAATAGTTAAACCAGTGTTATAATGTTGAAAATTTGCGTTTTCGAATCGATGACTTCAGCTAATTGGAATGACATGTTGGAGGAATCGATTTAGAAGTCTCAAATAGTTATAGGGGTACAAAGTTTCTGAAATATTTCGTGTTAAAAATATGTATTGTACCGACGGTAAGTTATGCCAAGGGAAAATACTTCTTAAGAACTTTTTAATAATGCATAACTTAATCGATAAAAGCAATCAAACCTATTAATGGTTCCAAAACAAAATGTTCACATTGTTCGGGTTCCTAACTATTACGAGGAGCGAAGTGTTGCCTCCTAAGCGGAGCGGTCACCAAACTGCGCAAGAAGAAACGCTGAACTTCCCGACACTTTTATACGTATAGTTCTGGACTGTGAGAGTGGAAAAGGCAACTCTACGACAACAAGCACGGCGTTGCTCTCGACGATACACATGAAGCGACAATAGCCATTCACCGCCGCCCATATCGCCCTCCGGCACCGACGTCTCTGTTGCTAGGCCGTCTGTCCTCAGCTGGAATTACGTCGTGGCGAGCGGCTTTTTGGCAGCACGACCGTGTCCACATTGTCTTATTTTACTGCGGCTGTTTATATTTGGACCACAGCCGGGGCGGGGAAGAATGGGGGAGTCCCACGTCTCTCCTTTCCCCTTCTGCTGCAGCTGCGCCCCTCAGGAGAAAATAAAGTCTGCTGCGGAGTAGCGAGTGTGAATGGGAAAGAAGTCGGCATGACGCACAGCACACGGACTGAATGGATGCCATCTTGCCAGCCTCGCCTCCTGACTGCATTCCCCTGGCTGTCTCCACAGAGCACAATGGCCAACGCTTCTAGTAGCGCCACGAGTAGTTATGTAACAACACCCAGGCTTTATACACACGGTAATCCCGTACTAGACGCGCAAAACTCTTATATCCTGTGCTATACGTAACTAGCTTTAAGGTCGTGCTTAATTTTGTTTTAATTAATTTTACATTTATCTGCTTCTCTTTAGTATCAACGTGACTGATTATACGGCGAAAGTACAAACCACGTTTCCATTATTACTACTATTAACAACAAGTTTTTCAAAAGTGTTCATGTTCATTTTACCGCGATCATTATGTAAACACTTTGTTGAACAAACTAACAGTAACGACTAGATTAGTCACCTCTCAATTTGATAGATAAAACGCATCATAATTGAAAAAATAAGAGTATCAAAAACTAATTGAGGTTTTTAAAAAGTCTTATACCTTGCCTAGAATCAAACAATTACTACTCTTACCATCGAACAATTATAATGTACTTAACTCCTCCTTGACATATTAGCGATACGAATAAAGAACATTTTCTGGGGGAAATTAAACAAAGAGGTCTCTAAGGCCGCGGTTAAACGGGCCTTGGAACTAGTTTAAATTAAACTTGCTCAGCCGTACGTGTGGTCACACGGTGTCTGAAGTAGTTCATACCGTAGCTGCTTCCTATTCAAACTGAACAGGTTGTAAAGGTTCTTCACCTAAACAGCAATCTCTATGCCTTGCTGTGATTGGCTCGTTAAATGTCAACAAGCATTGCGCACAAGATGGCTGACAACTCCGTGTTATGTTGCAGCAGCGGAAATGAACTTACTAAAATGTTTTGTTGGCTACGTGTAAGTAAAATTAGTTACATATTAAAATATGAGCCCTTCAATAGATTTGCAACGGAAAAATAATGTATGCCATTTACAGTATTCTTGTATGCATGAAGCAGGCACTTGGTCGTTCGCGGTAAAAGTAACTTTATGAAAATTATTGCCACGTTCCGTAAAGTGTAATTGGTTTAAATGTTTTGTGTTACGGAGATTTTTTGTCACCATATAACACATTGCACTAACATATGAATGTGTTACAAGCTTATGGACGGGGTAAGTAGAGCTTTCAAAAGGTTATGTTTATCGCGACCGACGCAACTTTTAATATGTAAACAAGTGAGTTCAAAAAATATGACGTAAATTTGACGTGTCTTCAGCTACTTTCCTCTGTTTACCTTTTGTACATAGGTTAAACGGTTCAAGCAATCATAACCTCAAAACAATATACTGTCATAACAAAACACAATCGATTTTTAGTGCGACAATCGAGTACCTTGAAACCACGCGAACGTGTTCACTTCGGCAGCTATACACTGAAAGTGTTTAAAAATGGCGGACTAAATCTCTTTCGGTTATCTACTGCAGTCCTACGTGTAACAGTGGCATAAAAGTATGATTTCTTAAAGTGAGAGGTTTTGATCAGCGCTCAACATCGTGATCTTTAGCGCTGGTGACGGGTGACATAAAGTGAGTGAAGAGCTAAGTCGGAATGAACGGACGGTGAAAACCAGAGGTTCCCTAGAAAACTCGTTGACCAACGGTATCGTTCGGCACGACTCTCACATGCGAAAGTCCGGATACTAACCCCGCCGAGGATCGAACCCGGATCGCCTTGGTGGGAGGCGAATGGTCTAACCATTCGGCCACCACGGCCCTCAAGATTTCTTAAAGAAATTTAATTCATCCTGTGTTGAGGTGGTATGCGATCTTGTAACTTCGAATATATATTCTGAGGTTCTTTACCAAGCGCTATAACTGACCGATTATGTCATTAAATATCCAAAATTGTAACCAAAAATGTAATTTAATGTGAGACAATTATTCACAGAGTTTACTTAAGAAAGGTTTTTTTATAATACATTTTGCTGAATATCAAGGTACTTAGTAATGAATATCAACTTTTTGTCTGACACTTGAGATTAATATATTCATAACTATGTTGTAAAACGCTGTATATATATATATATATATATATATATATATATATATATATATATATATATATATATATATATATTCCTACTTTTGTCTCTATGAAGCAATATAACCCAATTTGTTAATGGAATTTATTTATTTCCTATATATGAAGACCTCGGGTGTAAATAGTGATAACCCTCAAAAGTTTGAAATTCTAGTTTCAAGTGTTGCTCATCACATCAGTACATTCTCTATGGATTAGTCCAGTTAGTTCATGCAAATGAACATAGATGGCAGAGTAATGCTAAGAGTAAAATATGATAACCCTCGTGACATTTGAAGTAAACAATGATAACCCTC
>PNEQ01030426.1:25091-49353 GCA_003012365.1 Medauroidea extradentata | reverse complement strand
GAGTGGTACTCGTAACTGTTCACAGCTTAGTCTAGCTTGGTAAGTCACTTGCAACACTCCTCACATCACACCTCATACCCAGTACTGTATGTGCCGAGTGGTACTCGTAACTGTTCACAGCTTAGTCTAGCTTGGTAAGTCACTTGCAACACTCCTCACATCACACCTCATACCCAGTACTGTATGTGCCGAGTGGTACCTGTAACTGTTCATAGCTCAGTCTAGCTTGATAAGTAAATTTGAACCTCTCCTCACATCGCACCTCATACCCAGTACTGTATGTGCCGAGTGGTACCTGTAACTGTTCATAGCTCAGGCTAGCTTGGTAAGTCACTTGCACCACTCCTCACATCACACCTCATACCCAGTACTGTATGTGCCGAGTGGTACTCGTAACTGTTCACAGCTTAGTCTAGCTAGGTAAGTCACTTGTACCACTCCTCACATCACACCTCATAGCCAGCAAATGCTGAGAGATGTATGTTATATAGATTGAGATATCACTTTCATCACACCTCACATCACTTTATTTTAAACAGCTCACTTTCTGCTTATCACACTCCAAAGCCACCATGTAACGTGCGCTAGCCGTGTAACTCAGTCTAGAAAAGTAACACTTCAAACCCCACATCACACATAAAAGTTACCCTATCCAGAGTACAAGCAGCATAGCGAATCATGCGCCACGTGGGTAGTCAAACACACCACATGTCCAAAATCTCACACCACACGTCATAACTACCACGTGCTAAGTACTCAGCAACATAATTCAGGCTGTTTGGGAATACCACTTCTCACATCATAACACAAAACAACCTCGAGAGCCAATTACTTGTAACGCAGGTCGGGCCACACTGGACGAATGGTGACCTCTTGCAAGTTGTACTCACATTTGCTCATCACTGTACACTTTCGAAGCACATGGCAGTAACCAATTACCGTTGACGTTTATAACCAGAAGTGTTGTAGTGCCGAGTCTGACGAAAGCTACTGGCAGGAAGCTGGTAAATTTAATCCAACTAGTACGTATTAAAAAGTGTTTCGTTGAGGTGGAAAATATGGTATGTTTAAAATTATTTAGCTTGTGATATGTTGCTAATTTAAGTAAAGTAAACACCCTTCGCATGAATATGGAAAGCCTTTGTTTTTCACATAATTAGAATACTTATGCTTTGTTCCGCAGAGCGTAAGTGAATTTTGACAGCTATAAGGGCACTTATTATTCATATGATAAGTGACAATGTAAGACAAAACTTACTGTACGTACTGTAGATGGACATCTCAAGTTAAATTTATAACCAGTAATGTCGAGTGGCATTCCGTAAAACACGTGTAACTCACTCTTTTAGCTATCAAAATTTAATGAAGCTGGCGAAACTAAGTATACCTAGAGACGATGGTTTATCGCCGGAAAACTTGATTGTTTGCTGGGTTTCAACGTAAGTAGAGCTTATCAAACCAGCACTAGCATTCGCTTGTGCGTATAGTTTTTGCATAGTTTGACTAAGCCAAAAAGAATCTCTCTACTGTAATATTTAATACCTATTATTAGTCTGCAAACAGCTACTTTGTGCCAGAAGTATAATACACAAATTTACTCGTCGCAAGGAACCACAGTGTTTTCAAGGATATGTTGTTACAAAAAAATCTTCGTGCTATACCATGATCTTTAAGTATGCCATATAACGTACTAACTACTTGTTTTACAATGAACTTTGCTGCAGGTCTTCAACCATTTAAATTACATGATCATTCTATTCAAAACTGTTGGACGGTTAAGTTTAGTTGTTGGTGCGTAGCGGCACTTGAGCGTGTCAGTGTCGCCTTTAGTGTTCACTCGCTTCCGTGCCGCGCAACTGCAGGCGGGCGGCGCGCCCTTTGCCGGGTGAGTTATGGTCTGTGCGTGCAGGGCTGGACGGCGGTATTTGTCTTCATTTAGCGAACAGTGAGCTGAAGACACGCTTCTGACCCTGCAGGTCTCGCCGCCCGCCCAGCGTGAGGTCCTGCCGTGAGTTGACACTATTGCCGGTACTACTGCAGGCGCGCGTTCTGCTGAACCTTCACGTGTGTGAGGTACTGTCCGCGTGTGTTGTACTGCTCCCCACGCGCCGTTCTCTACAGCTGAGTGATCTACTGCTGGTGCGAGTTGTACTGTCCCTGCCTACTTCACCTACTGCAGGTTCGGGTTGTACGTTTCCCCCACCCCTTTGTTTCCCCATTCCACGTGAGTTACTGTTGATGCCTGATATGCTGCTCCTTCGGCTATATGAACGACTACAGGCGCAAGTTGTGCTGCCCACAACTACATGAGTATTTAACACACATTGTGCTGTCCAACCTCATTTACCTTTAAAGCTATTTCTGGCGCGTGTTTTGCCTCTAATACCAGCTGTAGAATTTACTGATAGCGTGAGTTATATAGGCCTACTCCTCCTTTAGTAACGCAAATTTTCAGGTAATATTAGCGTGCATTGTAAAAAAAAGTTAAAAATGTAAACAAGTGCAAAACGTACCATTGGCGTTCACGAGAAGGTTGAAATTTTAATGTTTTCAGTTTACTTATTTGTGAATATTTTTATTCCCTCTGGTATTTTAATTTTTTCCCGCAAGATAACAACTTCGATTCTGATAGTCAAAGAATGTATTGTAGGCCTATTTAATGATATGTTTTGAACAGTTTATGTTTAAGTAAAACAGTATATCTTCGTCTCAGAATGATTATTTCGAATTGTTTATTTTTAAAGATTATGACGTATATTGTGAACACAGTCATTGCAGTACTGTTTCGTAAGTTCACATTACGCTTGACCATCCACTCTCGCTGCAAGAATCTTTCAAAGACATGCTCATTTACATATTTTACCAAAGATTTGGTTTTAAAAATCTGGCAGCAAATGTTACAGGTGTTTTCATGTGTCTCTTACACTATGAAATTTGTAGGTACACGTCATACATTTACATTTACAAGTTACTAATAAAGGAAACAAATATAATGATTGCATAGTAGTAATTTTTTAGGTTCAGTTAATATAAAACAACGAGTTTTAGTGAAGTGCGAAAAACTTTTTAACGTAATAATCGACATTAAAAATATTCCAGACAGACTTTACTTTGTTTTAAATAAAGAAATTAGTTATCGCATGGGTTAACTAGCTATGTTAAATCACTTAAATTAATTAGTTATTGCTGGAATCCACTAGAGTAAATATTGTTTTAATACAGCGGCAGGGCCCTGTATCCGCTGGCATTTAAAAATATGTAGTTTGCATTAAATTATAAAAAAGACTGCACATCTTTTTTTTTTTTTTTTTTTTTTTTAAGTGACGTTATGAGTACAATGTTGATTTTAAAATGTTACGAGTAATATTTTATTCCTAATGCACCTGAAAAATTATAGGAAGTTAATTTTTCTTCCTTTCAGTTACTAAACTAGCGTAACATTAAACATAAATATTTTCATGGCGGTCGAGTTCCGCCCAAGTATTGAAACGCAACCCATCGTAACGATCGGAACGCGATATAAATTAATCTGCGATAATTCTTTTTAGGATATATATGTTATTCAAGGAATTAGTAGAAGAGCATCAACTCGTTCCATTATTTATGCTGACCTCGGAGCGGCAGTAAATTGTGTGGGAAGGCAACATGCCCTGCCGGCCACTTCGTGCCATTGCTGTTACAAATAACCAACCCCCTCTCTTCAGCAGTGAGGGGAGCAACCCCCTCTCAACACTTGTTCACCGCCCTCGTCATAAACAACTCCCGTGGCCCCCCACTTCGCAGCTGCCGCCAGGGCTGCTCCCTAATGGCATATTTAGGGAAATACGCGGCGCGCACTTGAAGCGCATGTTACTTTCCTCGCCGTGCTAACCGATTAGCTACAAATCTCTGGCGCGCGCAGGGGTGTGCAAAACTGCCGCACGCTGCGTCCCGACACCTCGCCGACTTCTAAGCGGCCGCTCGTTACCAGGTAAGGCTCTTGTTTGTTTATTTATTTGAATTCATCCACGACGTATTCAGTTACAGGCCGGTTTTACAGACTGGTCGTAATAATTAACAGGGACCTCGGATTTTCGCGGAAAGAATTTTGTCCCATTTTGTTTTGGTGCCATACGTGCACATCTGCAGTTCTGCTTCGTGGTCAGTGATTGGATATTTTAAATCTCATGAGCCTTGGGATTCTATCGGCAAATCACAGACGTGTTGTGTTGCAGGAACGTTATTGTAACTGACTCAGTCAAATGAGATACGACTCTTCACATAGACACGCTGCCAATAGCCATGAATCAGAAATGCAGATGTTCCCGTAAGGCACTGAACCAAACTGGGGCAAAATTATTATCGCGAAAAAACAGGGGTCTATAAATTAAATTCCAGAGCCATCATTTTGGAGTAAAATGTTTTCGCACAGTTTGTTTTCAATGCGTTTTGTGAACATTTAAAGCTCTGCTTCATATTGAGTGATATGATTTTTTAACTTTCGTTTGTCTGAGGGATCTACTGGCAAATCACAGAACAAATAGTATTACAGTAGCCTTATTATGATTGGTACAGCCAAATAAGAGAAGTGTCTGAACAAAGATATGCTGCTGATAACCATGAAGCAAAGCTGCCTATGTGCACGTAAGGCATTCACATAAAATAATTCAAACATGTTTTCGCGACAAAATCGTGGCTCCATCAATCACAAATTACGTAACCCAAATACATAAATGAGAACTGAATAAAATATATAACTGAAACAACTAGCTAATATTACGTCGCAATAAGCGTAATTAGTAATGTCGTGAAATGTACGGCGTTGTGTGCCAATCGGTGCTAAGTAACTGACGCGCTGGTCAGTAGATGACGATAATAGTGAGTGATTCAGCAGCAAGTATACCATCAATGGTCATTCGTCTACGATACGTGTAGAGTGTACAGTTCTGAGAGTTAGCTGAATCTTGCAACTAGCCACCGGCCGCTGCTACCGGGCATGCATCCAGACTTTTAGCTTGGTAGAAGCATAAGTAATTAAATATTATTAAGGACCCTATTTTTTGGCGAAAAGAATTTTGCCCCAGTCTGTTTCAGTGCCTTACGTACACATCTGTAATTTTGCTTCATGGCTATTGACAGCGTGTCTGCGTGAAGAGCCGTATCTAATTTGACTGAGCCAATTACAAAAACTTTCCTGCAACATCTCACGGCTGTGATTTGCCGGTAGAATCCCTAGGCTTGTGAGAGTTAAAACATCCAATCACTTACCACGAAGCAGAACTGCAAATGTGCTCGTAAGACACCGATACAAAGTGGAACAAAATTCTTTTCGTGAAAAACAGGAGTCCCTATGAACAGACTGTAAAACCAGCCTGAGACTGAATATGTCGTGAATGAATTCAAATAAATAATCAAACCTGATAACGAGCAGCCGCTTAGAATTCGGTGAGGTGTCGGGACGACAGTCCCATGGTCTTGAAGTCGCATATATGCATGTACGGCATTGAAAAAAGCTGGTTCAAAAGTCAGGTGTTCCTAACATCAGACTTCGATAAAATAGCTGAGACCGTAAACACTTTCTTGTTCTTAGGTTATATAAGCACGCAGGTCATTCAACCCTTGAATTACGTTGCTTTGGTTTAGGGACAGGGAACCACTTCCTGAGTTCAATGACCGGCAGGCTATAATCCACTGTGCTATGCGTCGTCCAGGCTGGACATTTTGTTAATTGGCTGTTGCTCCAGTGAGTATAGTTCCACTGCACGAGTGGTAGCCCGAGAGTCTGTCCTTACTCCTGTGCAGATGTTTTACTAGCTCAGAGCTGTCACGGGCATCTGTAATCTGCTGCGATTCAAACACCTGCGTATCAATACGGGGACATAATGTTGTACCAGTTTGTTTCAATGACTCGCGTGCACATCTGTATGTTATCTTCGTAGTCGTTGACTGGATGTATATAACTCTCAAGTTCTTAAGATTTAGTGGACCGGACACGTGAGCCGTGTTGTAACGTGGTAGGGAAAGCATATTTCTTGTGTAACTAATAATCATGTTTCCAATGCGTTTATCTACGAAATGAAGACACACTTCAAACCGTGTCCCTATGATTTAAAAAATGCTGTTCGCTTGTTGAAAACATGGTTCCCAAGCTCCTCAAAAGTGCTAAAAATGGCTTTTCGCGTAGATGTAGCTGAGAAAATATCGACCGTAATCGTAAAACTATGCAATAGAAACCTGCATTGGACTTTGCCACAAACTTTCCACAAATATAAATAGCGTGGTCATCGCTTGAAGTCCCATTGAAAATCACATTCTACGAAAACACTGCTCGCTAGTTTAGTCCTTCGCGCCTAGAGGCGATGAGGTGTTTGACGGACGTGTTATGTTCGACATATCGTCTTCCCTTTTTCCGTGCCTTAAACGTAAAGATAAAGCTACGGTCCTCTTACTCTTAAGGTTCTGTCCACAAATCCCAGATGTGTAGTGTCTCATTAGCCACATTCTTATTCGCACAGTCAGATGAAAGTGTATTTAGACCTACTATGAGCAGACACCCGGAAATTTCGTGGGTTCAACGACATTCCTGTGTTAGCTCTGTCCTCCGCAACTTTACTTGTTCATTGGCTGCTGCTCCAGTGAAGGTCCAGTTGTGTGGCCGACATGGTAGCGCGGTAGTCAGTGTTTTCATACAGGCTTGCTATTGGTACTGAGTCGTTAACTGAAGTGAAGAGATTTTGATCAGCGCAGCGCTGGTGAGGGGTGAGATGATGCTAGTATGGAGCAGCGCCGGAATGAAGGGGCTTGAGAAACGGGAGATCCCCGGGAAAACCCACCGACCAGCGGCATCGTCTGACACGATTCCCACGTGCGAAAATCCGGAGACCGCCCGCCGGGAATCGAACCCGTATCGCCTTGGTGGGAGGCTTAAGTCTAACCCATCGTTCACCGCGGCCCCCCTGAGTTGTTAGGGGTGAGTTTCATAAACAGTTGCCCAATCGCAAGTAGTGTACATCGTACCTCCAATGCAGTGCCAACATAACTCAAACTATGCCATTTGGAGATAAATGCGGCTATACATACATATTTTCATATTTTTTTATAATTATAGTGTAATACAAACACAACAAAAAATACGAATTGGAGTTTGGCTGAAACATAACTTCTGCTTCCTATTCTTATACTATATATATATTATAAATATTAGTTTTGTTCTAGTTATTGCTGTTATTTGAGAAAGGTGCTTAAAAATTTTTCATTCAATGTTTGGAATAATTTTCTTGGTTATGTCAGTATTGCATTAGATAGAGAAAACTATCCTTTATTTAACCACATACATGACTCAAACGTACTAAATTTTTAGTTACGTTAGTATTGTATTGGGGGTTCGATGTATAGGAGTTGGAAATCTATCGACTTAATGAGAATAACAGGTGTTTCTAGCAAAGACAATAAGATGGAATTTATGTTCTATATAGAAACGTCGTGTGTGTGGCGGATGAAAAACAATCGATCTGGAGATAATAAGAATGAAATATCATGAAAAATGTATCTACAATTGTATTGTTAGTGTTAATAGTTTTAAGTACTGCTGTTCATACCTTATACAAGTAAAAATTCAAATAAAAGTTTTAAAACCCCCCGACTGTAAGTTGGTGAGAAGGTGGGTATCCTGCAGATACCAGATGATGCTGCATCATCAGGTCAAGATGACCATATTATTGTAATATAATTGAAGTCACAGGATACTAAATTTCGAATCTATCAAATCAGTGGAAGTTCCTAACATCCCTGTAACAACTAGAAAAGAACTGATGATCTTCAAACGGCTAAACATATTTTCTTGAATCATACATAGAAACACTCTCGATCAAGTCGCTCTTCCAACAAACATACAAAAAAAAAAAACTAAATCAAAATCTGTTCACCCGTTTAGGAGTTACGATGCCACAGCACACACCCCTCACATTACGTCGGGGGTGAAATATAGTTGATGAACAAACAACTGTTCTTGCAAATTGAATTTTAGTTTTTCATTGCTATTGGTCGAATGTCGAACCCAACACCTACAAAAAATTAGCACTAAAAAGCACTAGCTGTGTTAGAGTGTTTAGTGGAAGTCTACTCCTTACTTTTTCAGTAAGCACTTCCTTCAAACACTCTTCACTACACGTCACACATTTACAACACATCACAACACACTTGCAGTACACGAGTTTGAGCTACTGATCTGTCATATACTGCAGCTTAAAGTAAACAAATACGTGTCTTCTTCTGTTTATATTTGTTTTTCTTACTAAGCAATAGTAACTAAAGTAGGCCTACTTCGTGCAATCCACTCAGTGGCGTCGGTCTGCGACAGCCAGCCACTTTGCTGTGATTGGCTAGAGCTCGAGGAGCTGCTTCTATCTGTCCCGACATGTGGGTGTTGCTATGGGATGCGTTTCTACACCCCTGCCAGGATGGTATGAGTATGAGAGGGGGTGGGGGGGGGGAGGGAAGTCATTGTCCCGTCGGGCCCCTTGACACTTCATGCCCCGTGAGCGAGCTCATTAAGTGTCACTAATGCAGTTGTCCTAGGCGGTGGTAAGGGCTGAAGGGTTGAAAGGGGTCAGGCGAGAAGGTGGGGGGGGGGGGGCGAAGACGAGAACTCTTGCAACAGAGGTCATGCTGTGTAAACACTCCCCCTCCCGTGCTCAAACCCATACATCGCAAACCTTCGCCACGTCACGGTTATTATGTTACCCTAGCGGCGGCGCGCGGCACTGTTGCCAAATATGCCGTGACCGAAACCTCTCCCTCCTGGCAATCTCAGAAGAGGGGGGAGGTCATATAACATGTGTTCACAAACAGATTCGCTTCCTCCGACCACGATACATTCACGAAATTGTTGTCTGTCGAAAGAGGCTAAGCCGGGAGGAAGCGTGTTAAGTTTCAGACACTCTCCAATTTTTATATTTCTCACCACTGATTAAATAGTAAAAACTCTATCAAATTTAATCTAAAAATAAATACTTATATCAGTACCAGCACTACTTTGCACTTTAAAGTCCAAATTTCGTTGGGTGAAGACCCCGGACCCCGCTTTAATAGAGTGAAAAGCGTTCAGGTATTAAATTTCCTTGTTCCTGAGTGTTGGTCTGGTGTGCTCGTAACATACTGCTGAAAAAGGTTTGCATAAAATGGTTTTGAGTGTTAGCATATGGAACACAGACAACGGTCTGAATAGACACACCACATGTGACAGCAACTTTTACATACACGCTACTAAACATACAAATTCCAACCCAGAGCAGCCAGTTGAAGCGTGTTCTTGCGCGATACGTGGGTTAAGCAAAACTTGTATGGGGTACATACACTAAAATAAGCAGGACCAAAAATTTTTTCGCGAAAATTAGGTGCATCTTAGCATGCGTGCAATCGTTCTCCTGCATTCCTAGACATACTCTATTTCATAAATCTTCAGAAAATTTTGCCAGTTTTCACGTCACTTACTGTTCAAATGTCGGTCAAAACACGTACAAAAATTAGTACCTACTTTAAAGCACTACCTGTGGAAATCTACTTCTTACTTTTTCGGTAAGCATTTCCTTTAAGAACTCTTTAGTACACGTCGCACATTTACAACACATCACAACACAAATACAGTAATTTAGTTAAGAGCCACTGATATGTCATACACCGCGGCATAAAGTAAACAAAAACGTTACAAATTTTAGCACCCTTAACAGCATAACATAAAAGTGAAACAATTTTAGAATATCAGATTTGAATTTCCCGCCGATCTGTGCAATTCATATCGCACGCCTTCGACTTAGTTGCGGTTCAAATCCACTTGGAGCGTTGCGTACAGAGGTCTCTTTGGCCATGACGCCACTTGGAGCGCTACAAACAGTGCAATATTTTCACAATTCATGTGCACGATTGTGTTAAGCTGTATTCACAACCACCACTTAGCGTATGTACGTAATATAGTTGATCAACTTTCTACTTCTTACGTACGTACGCTAAGTGGTGGTTGTGAATGTAGCACGTGCAAACGTAAGAATCAATGAAATATTAATTTATATTGAGAAATCATTTATCTCGTGGTCGTAAATTATTTAATTCGCTTCGAAAAATAAAAATATGTTACGATAATCTATTGCCGACATTTTGTAATGGCATAAACAATTTCCACACATGTCTAGATCAAATATTGTTGTGAATCCAATCTCTAATACTAAATGTACGTGCGTGTGTTCGTACGTACGTTAAGTGCGGTTGTGAATCCGGCTTTAGTTTTACATATATATAAGACTAAATTATAAGGCATATAAGATAGCAAACAGTTTCTGTTTAAACGTGTAATACAATAAAGCTTTTTGCTCCTTGGGTTTGTGTTCTATTGTATTTGTCCGTTACCACGTGTCGGTTGTGTGAAATGTTGTGTTTCCTAGGTTGTTATTGCTTTAAAACATGTATGAAAGTGAGTTAAAGTGTTTGATAAATTTAATGTTTTATTGATTGCTTCTTATGTGTGCGGTATTGAATTTACTTTACGAATAGTGTGTGTAATAACTTGTTGAGCGCTGTGTTGCGAATACACTAACCAAAACCATTCCCACAAAATTATTCTATAAACTCATGCCACTTTTGATACGTACGAATACATTTCTAAAACATACATTTACATACACGAACATATCCCAAGAAATGTTCAAATAAAGCATTCTAATAATTGTAGGCCTATAGCAGTAACTAGACGGTGATAACAATGGTAATTTTAGGGACAAAACCAAATTATTTTGTAAAATATATTTACTGTAAATGTTCATAAATCTCTATACTTAAAAAGAGAAAACTGACCGACTGACTGACTGACATATCAAACTGCAACCCAAACCACTGGACCTAGGATCGTGAAATTTTTTGTGGGGGTTCCCCTCAGGTTGTAGGCGAGCACTAAGAAGGGGTTTTTCGAAATTCTACCTCCAAGGGGGTGAAAAGGGGTGAAATGTGCTTTCGATGAAACATCGATGTAACTCGAACCCGGCGGCCTAACATCGTGGTTTTTACTTTAATAGGACACACATAAAAATGCATATTAGCCAATTTAAAGATTTTTCGATATTCAACAATGAAGGGGGTGAATAGACCTTATATGTGATTTCGATTAACTATCAATATCTATCGAAATCTTCGGGATAGAGAATTGGTATTCACTTCAAAATGTTGCTCACGTATATTCCAAAAAATCAATTTTAGGATTTTTTGAAATTCGACCCCCAAGCAGTAAAAAGGGACAAAATGTGTTCTTATATGAATCGTCTATATCCCTGAAACACAATTGACTATCTTCGTGATTATTTATTACGTATACATAAGTCTATAACATGACTTCAAGATGTTTCGAAATTCCTTAATTAAAGGGGTGAAAATACGTGAAATGTGTTTTTGATATTTCCTCTATTTCTGTCGAACTAAACGAGACATCGAAATACTCATTGCTTTAGATGGATGCTTTAGTAAACATCCCAAATACTATTAAAATATTTTCTCCGAATTCGGCTCCAAAGAGGTTAAAAAAAAGGGTAACATGTGTTTTCGATTCACAATTGACGTACATCGATTCCATTGATTTTTATATAGCGACATTATTTTTTGTTTAAGGCGACCGCCTACCGCATTTTTCAAATGCGTTTCAGTGGGTTTGTAAAAAGGTTTTTTCTAGGAAAATATTCCACGTGTGCCCATTGTGCCAACGTGCGAAAAGAAAACAAACATCATACAAGGTCGAAACCTCATTGTTAAGACGCCACGCTCATTAAAAACACTGTTTCTAAGCCCTCTAACATGGCTAAGAACAAACGGCCTTTTCAGACTTCCGTAATTCAAAATGTACTAACCGGGTGTATGTGAAACTCAGATTGCGACCTGCACTGTACTTAGTCGCAGACTTTCCACAAATAATATCATATGGTCACCGCTTAGTGTCCCATAGTAAAAACCGTTCAGCGGGAACCTTGCACGCTAGTTCAGCGCTTGGCTCGTTGAGGTGACGCGGCATATGATGCGCGCTTCAAGGTCGACCTTACTGCTCCGTCGCTTTTGAGCCTCTCAGGCGCGGGTAGGCGGCGCCCTTAAGATTGATGCTTGTTAAAATACCTGAAAATAAATTTCAAGAATTTTCGGATTTCCCCACCTAAGGAGGTGAAAAGGGGTGAAAAGTGGTGAAACGTGTTTTCAATTAATCGTCGATATGTCTTGAGCCTATCGGGCAATTGTATTGTTTTTTAACGTCCACGGGACACTAATAAAATATTAAAAATCGTTATTAATGGGTTTTTCGAAATTCACTCTCTTAGGAGGTGAAAATACCTTGAATGTGTTTTAGATTAATCCTCAATATCTGTCGAACCCGTCGAGATATAGGCCTACAGTTAATTTTTGCTTCAGGATGATGATTACAGAAATGATCGCAAAACGGTTTTAAGATTTTTCGAAATTCGAACTCTCACTTCTGTCCATGGGTGATAGACTATGTGTTATTTAATGGATTATATATTTTCATTTGACTGAACGGGCTATCGTCGTGATTTGCCCTTCAATTGGATACTTATACAAATTTCTAAGATGTGAAATTAAAATATTTCAAAATTCGGTACCCAAAAGGGTGAAAAAGCACAAAATTTGTTTTCCGTCAACCCATCTAACCAGTAGATATATTGAGGTGTTGTTCGCGTCAGAGTGACGCTTACGCAAGTATTAAAAATAATTCATGTAAGTTTTTTTTTACTTTAAAATATATATTGATTATTAAGAACAAAACTAAGTTTGTAAATTTCAAGGCAGACGATCCGAAAAGCAAGTACGACCAGCGAGAAATAAATTACAGAACTTTCACTCTACGGTAACCTATCAAGACGTGATGTTGTACTACCTCTGGCTGTGAGCCCAGAATATGAATATTTTAGTCACAGAATAAATAACTTATTTATTCTGTGTTTTAGTACTTAAATTAATTTTGTTTTCATGAATTATTTCGACGTTAAGTGATGCAGTTGTTTGTAGTTCTGGGCTCGAATTTCGGTAAAAGCTGTGCGCGAACGTTCACATCTGACACACAAGAACTGCAAGGCAGGTCGAATTAGTGCAATTTGCTTATAGTCGTTTAAAAGGGATAAAATGGATTTTGCAGTTCACTTTCCACTTAGGTTTCTCGATAACATCAGCTCACATATATCATCTCACTAATATCAAGGTTGGTTGACCAAGTACGTTTCCGCAAAGCCTTTTCCCACCAATTTCTAATTACAATAAACGTCAAGTGAATATTTTGAATCTACGTAATTGAGGGCACCGTCACCAATAGTTGTGCACAGGGTAAATCAGACGTTATTCATTCGATGACCTCTTACATTTTGGTGTCTGTAATCAACCAACGACGTCTACTTTGCAGTGCTATAAATTAGGCCCAGGCGAATTCGCTGTTAAAGGCGCACAGTAAAAAACCATTATACATTTACAAGGAAATTCTTGTAACGTAATATCAGAACATTATCAGTCAGTTAATAAAAGTAAGATTTCAGAAACCTTTCAAAGTTGTTACAAATATCGTAAAAAACTTCGGGAACTAGTAAAATAATGTTAATGAGCAGATTTGTATAATTGAAACAAAATAAACCTAGGAGACCTTTCACATTTTACAATACATTTTGTAATTTCACAAAAATTTTTTTTTGGAAACTAGTTTCCAAAAAAATTTTTGTAATACTACAAGCAATTATTGTAAAATGAACCAGATATTAGCTGTAAATATACCAAATTTTTTTGTAGATTTACAGAAATGTTTGTGAATATACAAAGAAATTTGTAAATATACAAGACTTTTGTAAATTTTACGAAATATTTTTGTAGTGTTACAAAAACTTTTTTTTGGAAACTGGTTTCTAAAAAACCTTTTGGTAAAAGTACACAATTTTTTTTACTGTGCAGGGACAAACTTAAGACTGCTTTTCGCGTGGACAGCTATAGCTACTTGATGACTGAACTACGTGTATGGTGTACAAAGAGGTTTTTCTATTTAAGCAAATATCTGCCATGAGTAACATACGCGAGCAAAGCCCAGGGCGCACTGCTATAGTAAAATAAGAAGAATAACATACACAGAAGAAATTATAAAATATTTAGTTTTTTCTAGGCAATATATACTAACGCTTAAAAAAGAAAATAATAAACTAAGCAGGTGATTCCTTGTACGATTTCTAGTTGTGAGGTCGGCAACATTTTATCTTAGCGAGGCCAAAACAGTCCAAAAAATAAGACGCGAGGCTTAACCTGATATTGCCAACTCTGTCCTTTATATGCTCCTTGCTGGGAATTAAGCCCGGGACCATCCGAGTGCGAGTCCAACGTGTTAAGGCCGATTCACAACTAAGTTAACATGGAGCATCTTACGTTACCTTTACTTTACAGCTGAGTTGAGATATAGGTCACGCTGCAGTGTTTTCACATTGAATTATCAGCGACGCAACGGTAACTTATAAATGTCGAAGTTGAGTCAACTTCAACATAACGTAAAGGTAAAGTTAAGAACAGCCAATCGGAAGAGTAGTTGTTCTTTTGTTGGCTATTGCCTACGATGTTTGTCGCACCAAAACTAACGTTTGGCATGTTCATCGTAACCTCAAATTGTGTGTTGCTCGCTCGTGCATGTACGAGAGTGTATGAAAATAAGTATATTTGTCATAGCTGTGTTATGAAGTGCAGTGAAAGCAAAATGTTCGTTATTGTAATTTTATGTAAATAATATTTTTAATTCCACGTAAGATTTGTAACTCGTGTGGCATGGTATTTGTGAGTGCATTGTGTGGCTATGGTTGTTTAGTGAGTCGTAAATCGTTATCAAATGTGTTGCTGAAACATTTGTTCACGGACTCTACAATAAATTCAACTAGATGGTTTGCAAGTTCACTATTCACTGAGGTAGGTGTCATCTGTGTAGACAGCAAACGTATTGTTAAAATATTAAACAAGTGTCTCACCAGTCTCACGAAAGACGTTAAACTAAAGTTTAGCCCTCCCATTTAATGAAATAAATAGATTCCCAACAGAATCACTCTTAAATAAAGCATGTATAATGTCAGAATAAAAAAAAACGAGTATGTAAGAAAGGCGTAATATTACAACTAGGAGGGTTGTGTATTACACATTTTCATCACACAATTGAAACAGGTACTTGCGAATCATTTTCGTTATTTATTTACGTTACCACTTGTATATGTAAAACATTTTGTGGCTCAAATAACATCGTTAAATGTAAATATTGCAATGATCGTCATGCATGTAGCATTTGTTACGTACTACAATAGTCCGACAGAGTATTTTCATTGCCAACATACGAAATAACAAACCAGGACCAAATAGTAACCAAATAATATAATATTGTGGACACGTTCATAAGGCGGATTCACTTGAATATTATTTTATGCAAGTAAAATATAGTTATTCCACACTTATAATTAAGCTATTTACATTTTACATGAGCAGCACAATAACACATAATAATCTTGGCGAATTTGTCGACAACTTGACTACAATTGGTAGCCTTGTACCTCAACTTAATTCCTTAACTTCAATGTGAAACATCGAACAAAATCCGGGGTAAATTTGACTGTAAAGTTAACGCAAAGGTAACGTAAGGAGGTCCGTGTTAACTTCATTGTGAATCGGCCTTTAGCGTTACGTCATCTCGCTTGCTCGTAAAAAATAAGTACTCGAAGAACTGTAAAACTTACTGAAGCTACGTGAAAACAAATTTGTGTTTCTCCAGTGGAAGTTATAGGTAGAAAAAGGAAAAACCGCGTTTTCTTCTGGACACAAGTTAGAATTCTAACAACTTTAAAATCGTCTCACTTTCTCAACTGGTTCTTGCTTTATTTGACTCATCCTGGAGAGCGTCGAGCCAACAATAACGAAGCAAGTAATTCACCGTTGTCAGCGAGTAGCTAATGAACAACAGTTGTCTGCCTGATGGCACATGGCTTGCCTAAAGGTCGGTGAAACCGCGAATTTGCCCGGTATCTAGAACAGGAGGGAAAAGGAAAAATTTACGTGTTTGAGTGATCCTCGTGTTAAAATGCACTGCTATGTGTATAAGCCCCTACCATTTGTCTATTAGCTGCTACTCACTCGACCGCCAGACAATGAACGAATAGATGGGGCTTGAGTATACATAGGACATTGGATTCTAGCATGCAGGTAACTGAACTCACGAATTTTTCATTTCCCTTACTGTAGCTCTGTGGTGGGAATCGTTTTTGGCATTGTTGTTGAGAATCACACAAGAATTTAATAGAGACTTAAAATTCACCATTGATGTAAGTTTTCCATTTTTAAAACACCTAGGACTATTAGTCATCTTGGGCTTGAAATACACACGTATGGCAAATTTTCGTGAGATTGCCGATCTGTAGGCTAGAAAGCATAGTCATCTGTACCCGTTGATTGGCTATTGCCCCAGCAAGAAGTTATCATAGACCTCGAGGCTTGCCATTGGTTTAGAGTTCACCATGCCGCGCCGCACCGTGTCCAATGAACTTAAATCAAATTACATTAGATGTATAATAAAAAACACGCGCTTAGGTTTGACAATGCGAATTGTCCCAGTTTTTAGGAATTGTTACAATTATTTCTAAGAATGAAACTGATGATTTAAATTTATTTATCTTTCTTCTCACTGTTTTGAATATGCTGTGAGAATTTCATAAAGTTTAATTTTTACGACTGAAAAAAAAAAAACTAAGATAGTATACGAAAGTTTATCAACGACGCCAGGGCTTTCCTTTGTACTACAACGACGGCAGCTGTTTTGAAGAGAATCCTACAGTTATTCCGAGTGCGTATTTAAGTTCAATTGTAGAGTGGAAATTCTAAATGGTGTAAGTGCCAGCCCTAATTGAGTTAATTACGTCAAAATCTACAATATGCCATTGCCTATGCTTTGCTGTAATAGCTAATTACCAATAATATTCCTAACAGTTTGTATGTTCGTTGAAAGATCGCATGTCCCATATGATCAAATACTCTAGCAGCGCTGTTGTTCGCTTTTACTCGAAAACAAATTATGGCACTTCATCATTTAGAATTTTCACTACACAGTTAATAGAATTATAAGATCGTGTACTAGACATTCGGAAATTAATCTGGCTCATTTGAAGAGAAGTTACGCGTGGAACTCCTGTGGGTCTATAGTTATACCCGGGATTGGGGAACTGTTTAATAAATTCGTCAATAGCGGCTATGACCAACATCAAACATGAATGAAAGCATTCACGGATTCTCGCGTAACCTTGTCGGCAAATTATCCAATATATCTGAGGACATATTATATACTTGACTGGAGAGTTCAAGTGAACGGTCGTTGAACCGACGACATTTTTGTGTTTACATTCAGTAACAATAACCTCTGCAAACTATGCGTTTATTTTAATCATCTTACATTTTTACACTAGGAACACGATTCCGAAATTGACTGCTAGATTAAAAAATTAATAAGATTAGCAACATGTATTTTAGACTTAACAGATTATACGGATGAGTTTAAATAGTTGATTATTATCTGCTTGAATCTTTAGTGGTACACAAATATTAAGACATCAATCAAATACGGTACCTCAAATTCATTGGCACGACACACCTTCAGTTGTTTAATTTCGACCATCGTATGAAACAACGTTCATATTAGTGAACACCAATTCTACAGTATCATTGCTAAAAAACCGAAACATTCGATGAGGCAACCCTGCAAACAAGGGCCATATTACCAGGACCTCCGCTGTACCACAGCTAAGGTTAAATTTACTATATGCTGTATAGAAAGAAAAAGTGTTTCCTTATGATAGAGTTTGGCACAGAGAAACATTCTGCCGCTAGTTTCACTGCTATCGTTAAGGGACCAGAAAAATACGAAACTGTAGAAAATTTAAATTTAAATATGCTTGAAAATTATAGAAGTCTTTCAACTTATTTTAAAAGTGAAAATAAACCAAACCCGCGTATTAAATTATTTACTTTATTTAACTTAAAATTCAGGAAAGCTCTGTGATTGGTCAGTTTGTAGCTATTACCGATGTCATCGCTCAAGCGGCAGAAATTTTCCCTGTGCCAAACTTTTAACATTGATTTTTCTAACCTGTAGTAACCTTACCACGGCTATGGGATTCCATGATCCGTCTGTATGTAGGACAGACATGCAAATCAATGGAAGCCATTGTCGTGGGAAGTGTGAAGCGCAACCTTTGCAGTGTTGCCACGACGAACACCACGTCCTTCCTTCCGCCAGAGAAGGCTTTGCCAAAATCCATCACAATAAACACGACCTATTGTCATGAGTTTTCAATTTGGCACTGCCAAAGAACTTCCCTGGTAAATTAATCGGGTTTTCTTGCCACATAAATACAGCCACGAGGATGTTCGCATTATTTTGTTTCAATGTATTACGTGCATATCGGCAGCTCTGCTTCATGGATATTGGCAGTGCATGTCTTTGTTCAGACACGTTTCTCATTTGACTGCACCAATCAGAATAAGGTTATTGCTACAGAATACGTAAAAGATTTGCAAGTAGAACCCCAAAACAAGCGATTGTAAAACACTAATCACTGACCATGAGTATACGTACAGAAGTGCACATAAGGCATTGAAACCAAATGGTGCCAAAACTTGTCGCCGTAAACTCGTGGCTCTACACATAAACCAATCAGTCTGCACTACGGGAAAGACTGAGAGCCGATAATTCTCAGAGTGAATTCCGCAAATTTATTGGAACGGGTAAATTTGCACGTATTTCCGTGTACACGACGCCGTCACTTTGTGGAGCGAGCGAAATCCCTCGCGATTCCCACTAAGCAGGATAAAGCAGATCAACTTGGTTCACGGGCAATTGAACAGTTTTCAAAGTGCTGCTCAGGATCCGGTTCCGTCGTTTTGTGTATCGTTCCGCTATGTGTAAAAAATAAACATTTTTGTCGCTCTGTTGACTACAGGAAAAAAATACTGGAAGAATGACACCACATCAGTATTTCTTTTTATTAAGGAACATGGTGTTAGCACGTAATACCCACGGATAAAATTCAGCGAGGAGTAATTGTTCAAACCGCTCTAGCTCCCAAGCACTTAAGTCACTCGATTTTTACTGGAGGCAGGACATTTTCACAAGTTCAGTGACCTCCATGTTAGACTCCTCTTGCTTCATGTATTCTGAAAACTTTACAGCTTGTTTATTGTAAGGGGCGGGAAAAATTGATGAATTCGTTTGAGGCACGACAGATTTTAAACTGGCATGTATACCAAAGTAATATTTATATAAGTCGTTCGGAATAAAGTGAGCACTAAAAATTTAACCTTTGAAAAATATCTCTAGCTGTTACTGTATATAATTCAACATTAACTATAGTTGCGTCACTACATGTTTGGTTGGCAGCGAAATTACGCGATATAGTTCCATGTACTTCCCTATTTAAATACAACCATACTGAAACAAAAGCAATCGACATCGACATAACTGTATTTTATATAAGTAATAAACTTTTTTTTATCAAAATGTATAGATTCCCACTGACTGCACAATTGATCTTACAAGCGCAAACGTCAAGTGACGTGGCCAGAGAGGTTAGACGTTTCCCGAAGTTAGCCGTTTCGCGCGGAAATTTACGAGCTGGACGATAATACGACTTTAGCAGGGCTTTTTTGAGTGCTCACTTTAATCCGAACCGCTTATAACAATTTCGCGTACGTCTTGAAGGAATCAAAAGTCAATATCCAGACTGCCAGTAGTACCCAGTACTGGTAAAAAAAAGTGGGCCAGCAGCAAATGGATAAATCGTGAAGGCTCGAGCACACATATGATTGTGGTTTGTAACCTGATCACAATTAAAACTGCGAATGGCTTTGTGCCTATATTAAGTTTCACTCAGCCAATTTGCACGACAAAACAATTTTCTTTATTAAGAGAGTAAAAATATTGATGAATGAAAGCTTTAAAGTGAAGTAAAGAGATTTTGGTCAGCACCTAATATCTAGGTCTTAAGCGTTGGTGAGGGTAGACATAGGGCTTAATATGAGTATGGAGCAGGGCCGGAAGGGACGGGGAAACGGGAGATCCCAGAGAATTCCGCCAACCAGCGGCATCACCCGGCACGGTTCCCGACAGATCTTCTTGGCGGGAGGCAAGTGCTATAACCGCAGCCCCCTGTGTAAAAATAATTGTGGGTTGGCGTTTTAATTGTTTCTTGGGCACAAAAACACTATTCGTTAATAGTTTGCAGGATATTAAAAACGCCGAAAATATTCTATAGTGATTTGGACGGCACCGAGGTAAACAAACCTGTCAGTGGTTGTATGTGTAGGTTTTACAGATGACTAAGCACTAGTTAATTTAACGTAACGTGTAAATCCCTATCCTTTCTCACTCCAGGACTCTGAGGTAGGCAGTAGCCTTAAGAGTGTGTGCGGAAGATGAATAAAAGCTGGAATCATCAATTTATTTCTACGTTTTTTCGGAGCCAATATGGATAAAATACTCAATGATAATCCTAGATAATGGTATTTGCCAACTTGATGAGTAAATATTTATCCAGAATTACTAATTCGATAAGCGTAATCTCTTGCGCCGCAGTTAAATGCACGAGGTTCCGACGTCAGAGATTGTGCCTCAGAAGTTCGTAACACAGGAAACAAATTTGTTTAAAACGTTGGCTAAAACTATTGTCTAGGATTGCTATTGTTTAAGTTTTGAAAATTGGCTTGAAGAAATCTACCGTTATAAATGAATACTTTTAGCGTTGCATTATGTACCACGCCCTCTGCGGCCGCCTACCTCACACTTCAAATGCGTCGCAGTGTGTTCGTAAACAGGTTATTTCTACGAAATAATTTCATGTGTTCCCATTGTGCCAACGTACGAAAAGAAAATACACTTGAGACTAGGTTGGAACCTCATTGTTAAGACACTATGCTCATTAAAAACACTGTTTCTAAGATCTTCAATATTGCTAAAAATGACCTTTTCAGACTTCCGTACTTCAAAATGTATTAACTGGATGCATGTGAAACTGAGATTGCGATGTGCATTGAACTTTGCTAGAGACTTTCCACTAATAAAATTATATGGTCACCGCTTAGTGTACCATAGTAAAAACGGTTCTGCGAGAACCTTGCACGCTATTTCAGCGCGTGTGTCGTTGAGGCAATACGTCATTTGATGCGTGTTTCAAGGTCGCCCTTGTCGCCGTCATTTCCGAGTCTCTAACGCGCAGGTAGGCGGCGCCATTGATGTCGACGTTAATTTTTCGTTTCAGATGCTTGTTTGTCCCGACCATATTCGCAATTCATATTCAATGACTTATTTAACAGAATAATTTTATATGAGTTCACAAAACAGCCAATATAGGCTATATATTACATAAGAATTCTGCATGCACAGTAGCCAGCTGTTGCTGTATAGCTCTGCAAGATAATGATTTCCCTTTTTAAAAATATGTTACGAGTTAATTTGTTATAATGTATAAAGGAATTAATAAATTGATTGCACGTAGATAAAATTTTCATAATTATAAATAGTTTCATGTTATGTAAACTAAGAAGGCAGATGGTGTCAAGGTAAATTGCATGAATACCCTTCCATAAACCAGGGTAGAGGTTTGAACCTATGGTCACAATTATTTTTTTGTATTTCTAGTAAGTAAATTGTATGAGTAACAAAGGAGTAAATTTTCAGAATCTCAACATATTAAATTATGTTAATCCCGCACGTATCAGCAATGTCAAGGGAAATCAAGGATAAAACCCGAAATGATTCAGACATGTCCATCGTGATTTTAACAGGAATAGTTGCTGTAGGTGGACACCACAAAATATTGTGGCATTAAGGACCTCACCAAAATTGTTGTGGTGACATCAAAAATTTTTTCTGCCCCTATTAAGTTTTTCAGTGACAAAAAAAATGTTGTAAGCATTACAGGAAAAAAATAGTGTGGTCCATATTGACAAAACCTTTTGTGGCCACCCCAAAACAGTTTTTTTCTATGACTTAGAATTTCCTCAGCAACTGAATTTTATATATTTTCTTTAACACCAGTGGCGGGTCATGGGTTATGGCCAAGTGGGGCTGTAGATAGTCGGAACTGGTCACTCTTGATGAACGCGCCGTTGGCCAATGACCATGAAATATTTGCTGTCTACTAGATCTTTTGTGTCCACTCAGTAGTAAGGTGCACCTGCACGTCAGCGTGTCAGTGACTGTAGAGTTAACCAGCGCACAACCCTGTACATCTCTTGGCAACTGCAGCCCTACCTGGCAACAACCCACGAGCCGCCACTGTTTAACACAGAATTTTTAAGTGTTTCATTCGAACTACTAAACATGTTTATTCGAAAGTGTAAAAAATCAAAAATATTTTATGTGCCAAATATAGTCTGCAAATTATTATATCATGTTGTGCGTTGACCTATATGATCGGACGGCGGTTCAATTTTTCGCAGACGAATAAGAAATGTACAGTTTGCTATTGGCGTACAGAATTCTTATTGGCCCAGCCAAGTGGGAACACATGCATGTCGGTACAACAACGTCGGACGAGTAAACCATCGGCGTCGTAAGCATTTGATTTGGGGGGGGGGGGGACGTTACTGGTAGAGAAAGTGTACATATAACCTACGTAGTAAAGGGGTGTGTAGGAGTCCTCCACCGGGAAATTTTATATTTTAAGGTGCAAAATGCTGCTATTTAAAGAGTTTCTGCATCAAAATATTTAATTTACAACTGAAGGAAATCTTAATCTTAAAAAATCTTAAAAACTACGAAATTTTTTTTTAGAGGATGTGTCCCCCACCCATCCCCCCCCCCCGGTTTACGACTCCCCTGGAGTAAACATAGGCCTACTTCATTGCAAGCTGGTAAGCAGTTATCCTTCTCCACGTCAAATCACTTTTTGTGTTGATTGTATTAGTATTCGTTTAAAATTGATTCGAATAGAGTGTACTTTTGTCCTAAATTTTACTAAGGTAATTGCTTGTATGTGTCACGGGCGGATCGAGCTCTGATTCTTTGGGGAGGGACTTGCCTTAAAACGTATAAACACCCATACCCCAAGCCTAAAAGAAAGTGGTCTTCTTCCCCCCTCCCCCGCCCCTGGAAATTTGTTGGTTTTTATGATGTAAAACTGTGCTATTAAAGAAGTAAACTTACAAAAACAATTAATATACTACTTAAATAAACTGTAATATTTTAAAGAATGACGTGCCGCAACAAAATATTCCCATGCCAACTTGCAATTTACGTATGATAGCTTCTTTCAATCGCTGCTGAAAAATAGTTTCTGTTAAGACTGTATATATTGTGCATATTTCGTGTTTTAGTGACGTTATTAATATTCGAGTCAGTGTAGAGAAGTACCTTTGTGAACACTACTATTTAAATCTCCCGCTCTGCCAACTCATGGGATTTATGTTTGCAGCAGTCATCTAGCAGCATCCTGCCAAGAGTTGGCGACCTTGGGCATCCGGCAGGATGCCAGTATCTCGGAGAACATCGTGGCGGTGAGTAGTGTTATCGAGCAGCCTCACTGTTTACTATCGTTTTGTAGATGTTCCATCCAAGCAATTTTGTTGTATACAGTCAATTTACTACTTGCGCAATAACAATTTACGTTTCTGAATGCTTGGAACTTCATGTTCCCGACTTAGGCCGGGATTTAGATGACTTCACGTTCCTTTTGCTTTAAATTTCCCTTGACAAACACTCTTGAACGGTACCTATCATGATCTCGTCACTTTATGATTACGTTCACTTTCTCGTAGCGAAAAGCTTGTCGATATCAAGCTTTTGAGTTAAAGTGATTCGTGAAGTTATTCCCCGTGGTCGTCTGGTGATTGTCTGGGCCAATCACATTTTCGAAGAATGAATGTCTTCTGTTGTGCCACGTTTTCTTTGACGAGTTTTTGTGAATTTTTTCCCCGTTTGTTTTGTGTTCTTGGTACGTAATTCGAAAGGTTAGGCCTAGTAGCTTAGAACAGTTTGTATTATTTACAAAATATTCCACACCCTATTTACACTGTAAAAAAAGTGAGTAATATTACTCATCATATGTATGGTAATATTCCCCAACCTTGAGAGGAAAGTCTGATTTCCGAACATGTGTGGAAATTTTCGCAAGGTAGTGTATTGGCCACACAAACCACTCGGAAGTTTCGCTCGCGCGTTATGTCAAATTGTCCTAGAGATCTTGCGCAAATACGTAATGAA
>PNEQ01030426.1:0-18828 GCA_003012365.1 Medauroidea extradentata | reverse complement strand
TTATTACCATATATTTACCAATTATAAATCCTATGATTTGTTGAAGAGAAAATTTTGATAATAAAGTTTGAATAAATGGTATGGCCCAAAAACTTAAAATGCAACAAAACTTTTAACACTTCCACTTAAAACTAATGTATAATCCCACATCTAAAATTGCATTCAAATTAAATTTCTGGAATGATCGAATCCACAGACCGACTCATAGACAGACAGACGGACAGACAGATAGAAAAGCATTATATATATATATATATATATATATATATATATATATATATATATATATATATATATATATCACCCCACATTTTCGCTTGGGGTTACGAACTGCATAGACCGACAGTCTTCAAGATACGAGAACACAAGTTAGCTGGGATACTTGTTAATGTTCGCAAGTAGGAAACAAGTTTAACACGTACTTCTACAGGTGTTCAGACAGAAGGGAAGTTACGAGCAAGTACCTTAAACAGCAACGATTAGGTTAAGTGCGCAGTTCACCTTTGTTTTCAACATATTTTTTTATTTTTATATTTGCACCAGATATTTTTTTTCTTACTTTAGACATAAATTGTGACTAAATCTTCCTCTTAGGAAATTTTTGTATCTTTCATAGTTTTTGTGTAATGAGTCGTAAACGTCAAAATTTGCACTTTACGGTTTTAAGTACGCCACCAAAACCAACTGACATACCAAACCGAAAAAAAATTCACAGTGCATAACAGTGTTGTAGGCTGTGATATGACACATATAAAACAAGAAAATATATAGTTTTGTATTTAAAAAAAAAATGTCGAAACTCTAAAATTTTCATTTTATAATTCAGCTTTTTTTTATTAAAAACAAAAATATTTTATTTCTTGTTTTATATATGTCAAATCATAGCCTACAACATTGTTATAAATTGACGCTGGTACATAACGTAACATTTCGCATGCTGATATTGAAAAAAATAAATATTTATAATTTAAAATTTGTGCACACACGAAAGTTGCAGTAAACCCAAATAAGGCTGATGGCGTCATAGCACGAGCAAAAACACATGGACATATACTATACATTTTGTTAGCAAAACTTACTCATCTGAGTTACGAACGAACAAAGTAAATGCATAAAAACATACATTAACATAGAGATTTTGTATGATATTTGTGCTTCTTCATATGTTTTTTGGTCGTGCTGTTTTGTCGTATAGCCTACGTTGGTTGTTTACCACGAATTTAAATCATCACAACTCAATAATTACGAACAATGTTTTTTAAGTCAGCAAAGATAAACGAAAAAGGGACTGCAGTATTTAACAGATGTCTTCGCCTTGCTCATGAACGGCATAGTGTATCATGTATCCTCTGTTTGACACGAAGCTGATACACATATTCCCAATATTTTTACATATTCAAACTATACTTCTGTTATTTAAAAATACATTCACTTATTAGTCACTGTAAAAAATTTCTCCGTCGGTTAACGGAATTTCCGGTAAAAATTTCTCCAGATACCTCCGTGAATTCACGGAAACTTAGTTCTTAATCCAACAGAAGTTTCCGTAAAACAGTTTCATCACACAGAACTGAGCCATGTTTACATGTCTATAATGCTACAATTGCTTTTCTACAGATTTGCAGATTTACCGGTGATGTTATTAAAATATATCAGTGATATTTACATCTGTGTAACCCATAAATTTTCGATTTTTCCGTGCAAGTGTCCACAGCAGACTTACGGACATATTACATATGATTCCGTAGTGTATATTTACTACAGATATTTCCGTATTTTAGTTTGACGGACACGATTTTCGTTTATTAACGGTACATTTCCGTTAAAATTTATAACGATGTACATGAGAGTATTTCAAGTGGTACCGAGTGCCAGTGGAATTATTAGTAGGCCTATGTTACTGAGAAGTACTAAGCAACAGTTGCTAAAAACTCTCACAAACATTAGGTGGCACTGTTAAAAATAATTTCCGTTGTTTTACGGAGAAGTGCTGGTAAAAAATTCTCCAGAAGTGTCCGTTAATATACGAAAGGCAACTAGCTCCACTTGTAGAAACTCGCATATTTATGTGACTTTTTTTTAGGACGCAGACGCAATAATGCGTTCGGTTATTTATTTAGTTTCTTCTCGCAGTTTTACGTATGTTTTATTAATGAAACATAATTATTAGAGTCCCGGATATTTCGCGGGTTCAACGACCAGCAGGCTGGACTGCACAGTACTATATACACTCTGTCCTCAGATACTAGTTCACTGGTTGTTGCTCCAGTGAGTGAGCATTTGAAAATTTGACGATGTAGCTCGGGAGAACATGAGTGTTTTTATGCATGTCCGCCATTGGTTTGGAGTCCTCAATGTCGCGGTTAGTAAACAATAACCCAATCGAAACAGTTTCCAACATATACATGACTTAGAAATCCAACCTATCCTCAGTTGAATCCGCGAAATTTCCGGGGCTCTAATAATTATGCTTAACTGTATTACAAAATAATATTTCCGTTAATTAAACAGAAGTGTCAGTAAAATCGCCCGTAAAATCACGGAAATTTTTAACAATGAGAAAGCCGCAAATTTCGTGTTATTTCCAGGAAGTAGACTAGACTGCCAGCTATTTATTGTATAGTAGTTGGACGTCACTAATTGACGACATAATATTTAGGTATACAGAAGTGAAATAACCGGTAGGACAGCGAACTCAGTCACACACGCCAGCAAAATGGCTTTCCTGGCCAGCAACATGGCGATGACGCTTACCGCCAAACAGCGTACGGCGGCTGCATTGCTAACCGGCAGCCAGGCCACCGGGAGACCTGCTTCGCCCGTATCAAGTGAATCTGTATTATTATTTAGTCCGTGCTAATTGACCTTACACGTCATGCCTGTCGTGGAGAATACTTCTGGCAAATAACTGAAGTTGTAACGTAGAGTGACCAGTCCTACGTTGAACGTCTCTTACGTAAGTGACATCACAGATTGGCTAACAGTCAATGATCTAATGGATCTCACTCAAGTTTGTACTGTGTAGTGAAATATAGCCTGTAATTAAATAAGAAAGTGAATTTCGCACTTCTCTACACAGTAAAAAAAATTTAGTGCCTTTACAAAAAGGTTTTTTGGAAACACTGCAAAAAATGTTTTGTAAAATGTACAAAAACTTTGTATATTTACGAGCATTTCTGTAAATCTACAAACAAATTTTATATATTTACAGCTAATATCTGATTCATTCTACAACAATTGTTTGAAGTGTTGCAAAAATTATTTCGAAACTGGTTTTAAAAAATGGTGCGAAAAATCTACTCTTTAACATGTAATTTACTAGTTCCCAACGGTTTTCGCGATATTTGTAACCACTTTAAAAGGTTTCTGGCATCTTACTATTATTACCTGATTGATAATGTTCTAATTTTAGGTTACAAGATTTTTCCTTGTAAATGTAAAATTATTTTATTATAGATAGAGATGGTGGAAAATCGCAAAGCCCATTACTTCCCACCAATTCAGTTTAGCTTCATGTGTTTTGTATGATTGGAAGACGGTTACGTGGCACGGTTTAACCGTTTACAGACGATACAGACGTTCTGTCGTAGCGCACCATTATTAGCATTGGTCCAGTCAAATAGATATCCACCAGTAACGAAACAAAATGTAGGAATTGAATATCCTACATTGAAGCCTAGCAAATAGTCAACTTTTCCCTGATAAGCAACCATCTCTAATTATAGGGTAACCAGCGAAGGTCCGTAAAAATACATTGAAACACTGCTCGATAGTTAATGGGGCGGTTCACCAAGAATTTTTATTGTTTTAGTAAATTCTATATTTGTGCGAGGTGTCGTTTGTTATGTAGATATTCTGTTTGAATATTTTTTACTGTATTAAAAATTTTGTAGCTTTACTATTTTTTGTGTAATGGCATGCCGAAGTCCGAAGTTACATAAAACCGTTTTATGCTAGAAATGAAATAATTCACACTGAAAAACAATGTCACGGACTACGCCAAGACAAGCATAAAAACGGTATTTAACATAACATTGTATTAAAAAAAAATACTGAATTAAAATATAAAAATTAAATATATTCGTAGTTAAAAAGAATATAAATTTTAATGCAGTTTTCATACAGGTATTGACTTATACTGTGACACTGTGCTTCAGTCTGAATTGTTTCATTTTTATGTCAGTTGGTTTTCCTTATAGAATAAAAACATTTCATGCGAATTTGAACTTTGACATGGTATTATACAAAAACTAGGAAAGTTAAGAAAAATCGCGACAGTAAAAATAGTCGCAATGTATGCCTACGTACATAACAAACCATATCTGGTACAAGTATAACAAAGTTTAACCAACAAAATTTCGGGTGAACGCCCTATACTTAAGACCTCGGCTCATAAAGACGGTATTATTTTTAGGCGCTTGTTTGTTTCGCGTGTATGCTTTTTGCCTCAAGTGGACATAGCTATTACCTTGAGCCACGAGTTAACCACGCAAATATTTTACAGCAGCTTGTTTCAATGTCTTTCGTGCACATCTTTACCCCTGCTTCCAGGTTATTTGCAGCGCGTCTCTGTGCAGAGACGACTCTCATTTGTCTGTGCCAAGTTGACTGTGACGTCACGCATCTGCAGTGTTTTTCGGTTTAAAATGTCATGTGCCTCAAGTTATTGTGGCACCATACTGTGTCTGTGGTTTCCCAATATAACCCCATGAAAAGTGAAAGTTACAGCATCCAGTAATTGACCGCGAGGTAGAGCTGCAGATATGCACACAAGATACTGAAATCAAATGGGGCAAATACCTCTTCGCTGCACAGTTAGTACAAATGGTAAGTAATAATTTAAGTGTCCATTACATGTAAGTTTCTTAACCCTCTTTCATTTAACTGTTTTTGTTAATATAATTGTGAGAGCGGTAACATGTACACGCACAGTGAAATAATTTTGTAGTATTTACGTTCACAATACGAATATATATATATATATATATATATATATATATATATATATATATATATATATATATCGGTGTAGTAAATTCACAAACATTTCTTAAATTGTGTAGGCCTACGTCTTGGCTTTGGGATTATTCAAAACGTGTTTTAGACTGCTTTACTAAGTTATAAATATGTCTGCGCGTATGCAAAATATGAGTATTGCTGGTGCTGGCATGCCCTCCCTTAGTTATGTTGATATACGATTGGAAAACTATTATTTACATATTCACATGGTTATAACGTCAGAAGGAAGAAAATATGAATGTTGTAACAATGATATCTGTGGCTTGTATCTTGACCAGAGAAATGAGAACTGCCTTGTTTGGAACTTTTCTAATCTGCAGCCGTTCTGCAGGCGGAGGGCTGGCCAAGTTATGCTTGCCAAGTCAACCCTCCTCATCACACCATCTCTTGTTTTTCCTCGCGTACACCACTCCACAACGAGCCAATAATCCGGCGCAGCAACTTGGGAGACTTCTTCGCGTGTTTCGCACGACACAACTGGCCAACGACAGCGCTAGGCGAGTTCATGCTGGAATACAATTATCACCCGGGTTTTCGCGTCTTCTGCACGAGCGAAACAACGTTGGATTTCTTTATGAACTGGCTTAGGGCCGCAGAGCTCACCTCAGTTTTCAACGTCTTTTTTTATTTTTATATTTGTGCCAGATATTTTTTTCTTATTTTAGACATAAATTGTGACTAAATTCTCCTCTTAGAAAATTGTTGTATCTGTCATAGTTTTCGCGTAGTGAGTCGTAAACGTAAAAATGTGCACTTTACGATTTTATGTACGCCACTAAAACCAACTGTAATGCCAAACCGAAAAAATTCACACTGTATAACAATGTTGTAGGCTATGAAATGACACATATAGAAACAAAAAAAAATATTTTTTACTTAATAAAATATTTTGCATTTTGAAACGAAAATTTTAATATTTCAAAAATTGTTTAAACATACAAAAAGTTATTTATTTTTTATTTTATATAGTTCAAATCATAGCCTACAACATTGTTATACATTGTGCATTTTTTCGGTTTGGTATTACTGTTGGTTTTAGTGGCGTAAAGTGCAAATTTTGTCGTTTACGACTCATTACGCGAAAACTATGAGAGATTCAACAATTTTTTAAGAGGAGAATTTAGTCACAATTTACGTCTAAAATAAGAAAATTAATATCTAGTACTAATTGTAAAAAAGACGTTGAAAACTGAGGTGAACGGCGCCCTTAAGGTTGCCGCCTTTCCAGGCCGCAGAGCGACGTGCAGAGTTTCGGTTGTTACAGATATTATTGAAAACCTGCTTAACGCGCATGCGTCACATTTGCTTCGGAACATCCTTCAAAGCACATTACACGTATGTACACCCATTTTATATTCACCATATTTTCTAGTGGAGGAACATTTTGTTTTTGCGGTGTTATAGGTAGGAAAATCTTGGCGCAGAATATTTTAAAAGGTATTGGCGTATACGATATATCTTTATTTCTAATAATACGTCATAAAATGGTGTGGCCACCACTGAATGTATCATAGTTGGAGACATGCAAAATTCGCGTTATTTTTTGACAGCTGACTAGACTCTAAGTGACTATAGGCTCGTTCGACGTCTCCAGCTGGCCGATATTGTCATGTGTTGCCGCGGAGAATACTTAAATGATGGAGAGGCCAGTCTCTGTAAAGACGTAACACACGTAAATGACAACACATACAAGTTCCCGGTCAATTGAAAATCTAATTATGCTGTGTTATGTATAGGAAAATGAAGTTTATTCTGCTACCAAACGATAACGCGAATTTCGCATGTCTCTAGTCATAGAGCGAGAAGATTGCACGTCAGTTCAGTGACTTGCGCCTAGAGGCTAGGAGAGGCGTGATACGCGTGCTGTTGTTGTCCTTATCGCTTCCGCACTTCTAAGCCTTGAAGGAGCAAAATACGCCCACCCACGAGACCACCTTAACCTTGTGCGAGGCTGTTACAGAACACCGCATAAATATTCAGCCCGAAACGGTGATAGCAGAACGACAGTGTTGGAAGAGAAGCTGTGTTATTTGAACACGACTGTAGGCTATCCTGTGAGAATGTGGCAACATCTGCCTGCACAGCTGTCTGAGATTGTACAAATTATACAGGGTTATTCAGGACGGAGTGGGTTAATATGTGAATGTGATAATTTATAAAATGGTTGACATTTATTGAAAGTGTTTCCCATGTAGTCATCTAAAGTGCGAGTAATGCTATACTTAAAATTTATTTCAAAACTTCATTTCTTTAAATAAGCTAAAAATAAACTACTTGGTCTTTAATTGATTCGTCACTGTTTATGGGTGATTGATCCCTGTCAGATCGGTTTTACGGTTTTTCTTATAAATAAGTGAAAATATACATTGTTTTACTTTTTTCACGCTGACAAGGCATAGTTTATCGTTTCATTCACTTTTTGGAATCCATATGGCATTGTTTCTGTTAATGTTGCGACCTCTGTAGTCGCTCCCGTAAATAAAGCAGTTTTTCCTTTTCAGCTGTTTCCCGTTGCAAAATAATGAATATATTATGGTTTCAACAATTACAGAAAATCAATTAAGTTTGTATCAATGCCTTGTCGTGACAAAAATTTTGATACATCGACTGTAACAGAAGTTATCGAGAAGAAACAGATCAATCCAAGGTGGTAGGGATCAATACCCCTTAAAGTGTTGCTGCTTAACATTAATTGGTATTTTAGTTTGTATGTAATGAAATTTAATTTTACAGACGATTTTAAGGGTAGGCCTACTCCTACTACAGTTCACTTTACGGACAAATTGAAAACACATTTTTGACATTTTTATGAGCCATCTCCACGTAAAATATCACACTCGGTCCTGACTCTTTCTGTGAATAAGAAAAATAAATATTTGGGTTATTTATCACGCGGTAAACAGATATTGTTTTTTTGTCATACGCTATAATTTTATTTATTCTAAACGCAGAATATATTACTTTATCCAAAACAGTAAGTGCCCAAGGAATGGACCCCTCAAGTAAATTTCTACTTGCATATAAAAATAAATCGATGTGTGTTGAAATTTTTAAATTTGAAGTCGATTTGAGGTAACTACAGCTACTTAAATTTCGCGCTTTTAAAACGCCCGTGGAAACGTGCAGTGACGTCACAAGCCATAGTACACACGGAGCCTTGGCAAGCTAGCTGACTGCTGTCGCACTCCGGCGGAATGCCAGACTACACTTGGTCAGTAAAAAAAGATTTTTACGTCTGTTACGGTGGTTCGTTTGGTTATTCGCATGTAGTTAATAGTAAAATGTAACAAATGTTATATTTAAAAAATGTATTCGATTCGGAGGTTTTATAAAAGTTTAGTGTTACGCACATTGTTTTAATATCAGAGCAATATCCGGGCACTGTAATATGGAATAATACATTAAATAAACCTGTTTACTGGCGCAAACCATTACTATATTTAATTATTTAATACCCATATATTTACTTTACAATAGAACCACACCAAGTGTGGGCCACGGTGGTGCAATGGTTACTCTCTGGGCTGATATTGGAAAACTTAAGTGAGTTCAATAATCTTTCGGGTTAGTATAATATTGTTTCTCAGACTTTGCATGGAACCGTCGATTATTTATCCAAATTTAATATATTGTATAATCAATAGTATTTTGTATTTCAATACGGATGTTAGGTTCATATGCAATACATCAATTTATACAATAAAGAATACTTCTGGGCTATTGTGTGGTTTTGGTTTAGCGTACCGCAAAAAAAGTGTTATTTAAGTTGTATATCAGTATAACATAAGCCTACTGCAGTACTATTTACCACTAATGACGTGTTCATTACGTAATATGTGAAGTAAGGAGTGATTGAACACGCACAAAATAAACACATTTAGCCTAAATGCAAGTTTAACCGTATATGACCTATTATTTTAATGTAGGTACACTATCCTACTAAATCACATAAAAAAATCACTTTCACGATTCGCATTCAATTTAAATCACTGTTTCTTCCGCGTAAATATGCCATTTCAGACATCGTATAAATATAGTTGCGAAAATGGAAAATAGATGGTTTAAAAAAATTAATAAAATCATTCTATCAGACACTAGTAAAACTATCTAATAATATTTTATAAAAAATACATGAAATACGTGGGTTTTGAACCCGGATACGTAAAATAGTAGTCAAGTACCGTAAGAAATACGCTACGCTTTACCCAATGATTGCCGTGCTAGCTTAAGCGTTTATATAACCAGTACTGGCCGTTATGGCTTGTGACGTGGACCAATCAAAATATGTTTTCGGTCGCCTACTGCTTCCCCGAACTCTGCTTGCTTCCCATTCCTAAACTATAGTGTTTACAAGAAAAATTCTTTTTGGTATATTCATTTTTCTACATTGTTAACAATATGGCTTACATTTCAACGTATTTAATATGTCATGCAAAGGGTCCATTCTAAGATAATCTTAACTTATACGATCAGTGTTGGAGCGTGAAACTGTACACAGATCTTGAGTTATTTGTCGAACCATTTTACTGGTAGGAGCAGATCCTCTTCGCGGCCATTAGCGTGCAAGAGGCAAGAAATTAATTTGTCAGCCACACGACCTGAGTTACAGGAAAATTACTCTATTGGCGGAGTCGTGTAGGCATAAGCTTAGAGTGTGTAGTAATACCGCATTCCTTACAACTTGACCACTCTTCGCTATGTATACTGTTGTAACATAAATATTTTACTAGGTTTTACATATGCTTTATTAGTGTTGGGTGGCTGTAGCCACAGGTAGTTACTTTATACTGAACTATTTAAGTGGTTAAGCTAAGGGTGAGGGTTACGGTTAAATGAATTATGTTAGTTTAATTATGGTGGCTTTACTCTACATAAGATAGTTACAAAATACTACACGGTTGTACTACATAATATAGGTTGGAGGGGAGCGGCTTTTTAAATATACAACTGTTGGTCTACTCTATGATGGGTGACCCTTTGGACACATTAGACCTCACCGTTAGCATGATGCCGGAGGCTGATGATGATTGTGTTGGCTATCGACGGACGGCGGCACGTCGTGGGTCTCGACCGAGGACCATCCTGGCGAGGTGGTGACGGCTGGAAAGCTTGCAGAAGACAGACCCCGATTCCCCCGATACATTGCGTTATATTGACACACTTCAGTGCAGGTGGGGAGAATCGCTGAGGTTCTCGTCTTGTGCAACCCCTGACCTGATTGCACTGCCGTCGTCGCTAGCCCGTCCTCCAGGCGAGGTTGTTGGTAATCATAACAATACGATAGAGAGCTATTGAATGACTAATTAAGCTGTCCGCCATTTTGCTGGTCGGTACTGCGTTATATTGGTGGCTCGAACTGTTCGAGTTCGCCGCACACGTGAAATAAGGTGAAATGAGAATATTTTACAGCCCTTTAACAATAAGTACCGACATGCAAAATTCGCGTTAGCAGACCAAACTTCACTTTCCTATACATAACAGAGCATTTTCAGCTACTCAATTGGCCACGATCTTTTATATGTTGTCATTTACGGGTGTTACGTATTTACAGAGATTGGCTTCTCTACCATGTAAGCATTCTCCGCGGTAAGTCACAACAATATCGGCCAGCGGGAGACGTCGAACGAGCCTATAGTCACTTGGAGCCTAGTCAGCTGTCAGAAAATAATATTGCATGTCTCTAACAATAAGGTACTAACATCCGATGAGAGTGGAATAGGTGAAGGAATAGCATAACATCCACATCCGAACCAGGATTCGAACCGTAGAACGGCGCCTAACTACACTATGGAAGCCAGAACCTGGAATTAATTTCGCGTCTGTGTCTTTGGGTATTCTGTGACGTAGCTCGGGCGGCACGCCAGCCCTTTGATCGCACACATTTTTTTTTGCCCGGGTCACCACAACGCGATAGGTCGTTAGTTGGGACCGGCACGCGCACGTCTGCCCGCGCTCGCCTCTAATTATCCCGCGTCTGTCGCCGCAAAACTCCCGCCCACACAAAGAGGCTTAAGAGCCGCGGCGTGGCTCGTGTGCTATGAAAGAGTCCCCCTCCTGCCAAGCGCCGACCAGTGGGTTGACTCGCGATGACGTCGCATTCAGACTTCAACGGTGCCTCTTCAGCCGGTGACTCGATCTGAAGAACACTCTCTTCACAGACTTTTCTTCCGCCTCGCTGCGTCACCGAGCCCCTTGCATTGGTGTCTAAAGGCTGTGTACCATTACCTAAGTTTCCCTGGAAGTGAAGAGGTTTTGGTCAGACGTATCATCACTGTCTTCAGCACTGCTGACGCCCGAAAGAAGAGACGGGGGAAACGGGATATACCCGACAAAACCCACCAACCAGTGGCATCGTCTGGCACGATTCCCACACGCGAAAATCCGGTGGCCGACACTCCCGGGAATCGAACCCGGATCGCTTTGGTGGGAGACGAGTTCTCTAGTCACTACGCCAAGTTTTCCTGAAAGATTCCATGGATAGACTTCTGATTTTCGTTCAAACATTTCTGCACAACTTTGCAGGTCCGCTTTGTGGTCAATGATTGGATGTTTTTAAATATGAGCGTCTTGGAGTTATGCCGGCTAATCACATACGTGTGGTGTCCCAGTAGCTTTGTTCTTATTGGTTCAGTAAAATAAGTGACTCCTCTACAAAGAACACCATTGTTAGGGACCCTGATTCATGATTATTGGCAGCGTGCCATATGAAGAGTCGTATATCATTTGTCTGAGCCAATTACAATAAAGTCTCTGCAACACCTCACGGCTCTGATTTGCCGGTAGAATCCCAAGGCTCGAGAGAGTTCAAATATCCAATCACTGACCACGAAGCAGAATTGCAGATGTGCACGTAAGGCACTGAATCAAAGTGGGGCAAAATTATTTTCGCGAAAAACCAGGGTCCCTAACTATTGTCAATAAACACGAAGCTGAACTGCAGATATACACATAAGGCATTGGGGCAAAGTGGTGCAAAAATCTTATAGCGAAAATCAGGATTCCCTAAGTTGCATTGTTACCGGTGTTGATACTTCCGAGGAATGTTTATCAGACGGCTGGTTGATTTTATGAAATGTTTTATAATCGGTAGAGGTACGTAAATTTCGCAGATACATTCCAGGTCAGGTTGAACGCCAATTACGTACACTTCATTGTCATGTCTGTGACTTGCTGGCGGCTGTTACGAAACGCGTTTGACTACTGCAAGCCAGTAGTAAATAAGGAAATAATGCGAAGTGCTAGCGCTTGCTACCTGCTTGTACTGTTATAAGCCAATAGATAGTCGATTGTGGCCAGTGGGTGTATAGGACTGACAAGTCTAAGCTGCTGCCAGATGAATCCGCGAAATTGACGTACCTCTAATAATCGGTTGTGTGCTATAGGCAGAGCCACTGATTTTTGGTGAAAAGAATTTCGCTATAATTTGTTTCAGTTTATTACGTAAACATCTGCAGGTACAATTCATGGTCAACGACAGAGTTAATAATAACAGAAGCGTCAGTTATATGATTGTGCTACTCAGATCTAGGTTACTGCGATACCGTACGTCTGTGATTTGACTGTGGAAACCCAAGACGCTGAGATTTAAAAACATCCAATCACTGATCACGAAGCAGATCTGCAGATGAGCACGTAGGCCTGAGGCACTGAAACAAAGTGGTACATAACTTGCATAACTCTTTTAACGAAAATCAAGGTACATAAGTATATAAGACATTTTATCATGGCACACGGCATTAACTCTCACGATACGAATGTGAAACCCCTTCCAGGTAATCAAACAAACACTCCTTTTTTATTTGTCATTTACGTTTCGTTGACAGTGGAATCACTCGAGACGGTTGCACATTAACTTACACGAAGACAGGAACTGGGAGATGTGGCGGCCATGGCCTAAGGAACCATCTCAGAATTTGCCTGGAGCGATTTCGGGAAGCCATTGAAAATCAAAATCAGGATGGCTTGAGCCAGGGATCGAATCTGAGTCCTCCCGTATGCGAATCGAGCGTTTTACTGTTGCGCTAACTTGCTAGAAAAGCCCAAGTTTACAAGGATTGTTAGAATTTTATTTACCTACAAAGAAATAGCTGTGTGCAGTTCTATAAGAATTTATTTCGAATTTTAGCAGCATGATATTTGTGCAATTTCAATAATGTTTGACAGTTATTTAGGCATTTATTATCTCAATGATGTGAAGGCATTCCAGACCTTATTACTGAATTTACTGTACACACAGTGGAATGAGCATCTGAAAATAATTTCCGAAGCAAACATATCGAGTAACGGTGCATAAGTTCTGTGTAGATAGTAAAAGGAATTTATCGAGTGCTCAGTGTCCTGAATGTTAGAACCCACTCTCATATGTAGTTGCTCATGTATAATCAGCACATTCTTAAAATAAGTGTCTTTATTCTGTAAAGCAGTCTTAAAATTGAATGCCTTCGCAGCTTGACTTGGGATCGAAGAAACAAAATAAAAGTGGGTATAAATCTACGCACAGGGGAAAAAATAATCGTAAGTTCAATGTTATAGAATCTACTATTATGTCTATTCTCAACTCCCAGTCATTTTTCCACCAACTTTTACTCACTGGAACAGAAGACAGTGAAATAACAGATGCCAGACAGGGCTCGAGAAAGCATAGGACAGTGGATTCTAGCCTCCTGATCACTCTACTTGCAAAATATTCCTTTCCCTTTATAATGCATTGTTCTTCTCCTCACAACTGCTAGAATTTACGTAAGTTATGCGAAACAAAGTATAACTTCACATTACTAACAAATTCAAAAATATGTATTTGCTCTTTTGTTACGTTTTATTAATTAGGTTCCAGAAATGCTACATAACTAGCGCCTATACGAATATTTCTCTTATTGAATGCACCAAGAAAACAAGAGAGGTAAGTGCCAAGCAAGGAACGGGCATATAAATGATTTTATTTCATTTAATTAGTGAGGGAACAGTCGGTTAAGGTTACCTTCTGGGTCGCGAAGCAGCTGGCTTCTAGACTGGGTCTCTAGGGCCGTTAATCCAATTGTACCTCCGCAGAGACGAACTCACCCCACGTCGCAATTAGCACAGGACATTTCCTCCATCTTAGAATACGTCACTCGGTCGCCTTTTTATGGATAGTTCAAGACAGAGATCCTGTGATTATTTAAGTTATAGTTCACAATAATTGGTTGGTTCGTGATAAAGTGAGTGCCTTTGGCAACCACCTTGTCTAGAGTAATGACTAGGAAATAAGGTTCATTGTGACTTTAGAGACGTTGACATTAAGGTAGAACAATCTTTGTGGATTTTCAACGATCCGCCCGTCAGCCTGTGTTTTTTTTGCCCGTTCCGTCCGTTGGAAATGCTAGCGATTTACAAAAACGCGTCATCCGTCCGTCATTATTCCTTTAATTTTCAGTGCTACGAATGTACAAATAGAAAACTTCTGTGAGAAATAAAAAATTCCCTTAAACATATTATTTATTTTTTAAAGCTATTTTCACTCAATCTATATATAACTTAGCTGCTTATAATTGCAAACATTTTTCTTCACCACAAAGAAATTTAACGACCATAACTATTTACTAATTACATTTTTTATGGTGTAATGTGAGTAAGCATTATGTAAAAAATAATTTCGTTTGCTGTTTTAATTTTTCCCGAATGCCTATCGTATTTTAAAATAGGATTTACAGCGTCATCTAACAAATATAAAAAAAATTTACAGCCATCTTTTTAATATAAACAGTTAAAACAATCATCGCCATCTTTAGAAGGCTGTAATTTCACCCGTCCGTAGGTCAAAATTTAAATTTTGGCAAGCTTTCGACGGACGGATAGAATTATTCCAGACACCTGATTGGCTGGAAGTCACGTGATCGACGGACGGTTGACGGACGGACGGGCTGTCACTTAGGTTGCTTTGCTTGAATTAAGAACCCTGTACAACTGGCGCAAGAACATTGTTGTATCATGTTAGGAGAAAGTTTATTTTAAGAAACTCTACTTGACGTGTTTTCAATACTTTTACCTAAAAAACCGTTTAAAATTATGCTTCTCAAATTTTGTTTTCTACATATCATGCTTAGAAGCATGGTTTCAGGACATTTCAAAATGGCTAAAAATAGCTTTTTTAGGCTGCTGTCACGTAAAATTACCAACCGGAATAAACAACATACAGAAGCATGTGCTGGACTATACTACGAATTTTCCGTAAACAAAAAGTGGAGTCACTGCTGAAAGTCCCATCAGTAAAAGTCAACGACAAATCACTGCGTGCCGCTTCGTGCACTCTAAATCTGAATTAGTGAATATTCACTGATTCACGCCGATGGATGGTGCAGTTTCAACAAATTGAATCAGTGAGAAACCACTGTGAAATCGGTGACTATTCACTGATTCCGATAAATAGTGCCAACATCTCACAAGTTGATTACCGAATGCCCACAGATTTTCCAGTAATTTTTCGCTAACTTAGTTCAATAACTGAAAAGTTTTCTTTGAAAACAATTGGAAAAAATTGTGAATATTCACTGATTCACTCGTGAGATGCTGGCACTCTTAAATGAAATCAGTGAATATTCACTAATGAAACAGTGACTATTTTCACTTATTAAAATTGATGAAACTGCTCCATCCATCAGCGTGAATCAGTGAATGCTCACTAATTCAGATTTAGAGTGTGCCCCGCTGATAAAGGCGATATAGTTGTGGACGCTCGAGTCTAGCTCTTATCACCTGCGTCTTTCCGTGCCTCAAACACGGTATCTAGCACCTGCTGTATAGTGCTCTTAATAGTTGGCAGGAAACTGTAAATTAACTGAATTGGAAGAAAAGTAAGTATGGTTTCAATAGTGCCCACTTTATCCCAAGCCACCTATACCAGTCTTGTCTACAAACGTTTGGACGTGTCTGTACACTTGTGTGTTTCCACAGAAATTGACACAGCACACCCAAGGGGATGGCGACAAACCCTTAATGAAGTAACGACAGGTTTACTCGTTCATTATTCTACCATTGGGTATGTTAGCTTCGAGTGTTATTATTATTTTTGAAGACCTGATAATCAAACGTCAATGCACACAACTAGTTACTCAGACCTAATACTTCCAGATGAACAGCTTTAGAAAAAGTTCGTGACACTACACTCGAAATGTAGCTTTTTTTTTTTTTTTATTAAATGTATGGGATTATAGCTTTTTAAAACTGTTCTCAGAGGTCAGGTCTCTGCTAAAGATACATCGTCATTACAGAGATTTGTTCTTTCATCTCAGTTAAAAACTTTTTTTCCAGTTCAAACTATCAGAAGTATCGTTTGTCAGTTGTGAACAATCACTTTAATTCTGCATGTAGTTCAATGCCCAGACGTATACATTTAACAAATATTATTTATGTTAGACGAAGCTGTGTTGCATTGGTTCATTCTTAAAACAAAATTTTCATCACCACAGCACAAATTTTGCCTTGGTGAAGAAACTGTTTTAGTGTGGCGAATTTTGAAAAGTATACGCATGAAAAAATAATTATTATTTCTTCAGAAGTTTCTTTTTATCTTATAGTTATATAAACAGTTTAGGCATTGTAGTTATTGAGATAATCTTTGTAACAGTGTAAAGGAACGACGGTGTTGCAGCGTGTCACATATTTTCTCTTTCACGTGAAACCGCTTTACTTTGTTTATATGTTTATCTACGAAAAGAACACACATTTGAATTAATCCTATAATTTTAAAAATTTGCCACAATGGTTTTCGGGCCGCTCAAAATGGCTCAAAACGGTATTTTTAAGATATAACTCCGAAAATACTATCTCCTGAATTTTTAAAGTGGGAAACGAGAAACTTGCGTTGGCCTTTACTTCATACAATACAAAAATAAAAATTTTAAGTCACCGCTTAAAGTCACGTAAGAAGAAGACTACAATGAAAACTTCGCATGTCAGTTAGGTGCGCTGCGAATAGAGGCGATACGCTTCTCGTCGAGTGTAGTAATCTAGCTCTTATAGCTTCACTGTTTCCATGCGTCAAACGCAAACATTCGACACCAATGAAGACTCCTCTAAAGGGCGCGGTCTACATCAATGTTCAACGTCATATTTTTATTTTTATATTTGTACCAGATACTATCGTACTTTATACATAAATTGTGACTAAATTTTGCTCTTATGAAAAAATTTTTCTCTCTCGTAATTTCTGCGTAAAGACTCGTAAACGTCAAAATATGCATTTTACGGTTTTGTGTACGCCATTTAGTCGACATACCAAATCGAAGAAAAAAATACAGTGAATGAAAATGTAGGCTGCGACGTCTTCTATAAAAAAAAACAAAAAATTTAAATATTTTTGTATTAAAAAAATGTCGAAATTTTAAATTATAAAGTTTAAAATATTCAAGGAATTTAAAAAAAATATATTTTTTTATATTTTTATATAGGAGACGTTTTAGCCTACATCATTGTTAATCACTGTAAAATATTTTTCGTTTTGGTATGTCAGTTGGTTTAGTGGCGTACATAAAACTGTAAAATGCAAATTCTTACGTTTACGAGTCATAACGCAAACATTGTGAGAGCTAAACAATTTCTTAAAGGCAAAATTTAGTCACAATTTACGTCGAAAATAAGAATACGAAGTCTAGTACAAATACAAAAATTAAGATATGACGTTGAAACTTAGTGTAGCCCTAAGTGTAATAAACGTATGGAAATACTCATGTGCGGATTATTAACGAATTTGAGAATAATTTGCAGATATTTAAATCTACGAACAAATTTTTTTCCAAGAAGAAGCGACAAGTAAAAGTTTGGAAGACTGTTTCGGTGCTGACAGAAACGCAGGAACGTGACGAGAGAAAATTCGGTTAGGACGAGGAGATATGCAGGCTGGCGTGATGTTTACAGGGGCTCAGTGGTTTGCAGTTCCGCGAGCTAGCGCAAACATAGCCGCGCTATTAGGTTCTGCAAGTGGTCACGTGGGTTGGTGCGGGGAGGAGGGGGGGGGGAGACACAGGACGCCGCTGATTCATTTATTTGACTTCATGAATAACGCATGTCGCGCAGAGACTGATCTCAGTCCGGTAACTTGCTACGCACCGTCGCCGTAGGAAATAGCGAACCTAACGGGCGAAGAAAGTACTAACAGGAGCGCAGCAACAGGGAGGGGAAGCAAGGGCATATTGCCCCCCTTTTTTTGTGAACCCTTGAAGTAGGACTAACCTCTTAAACAATCTAGGCTACTTGTCTACTTACAATCATTTTACAAGTTCTTTAGTTTAGTAATATTATATAACGTTTAAATTCATTTCATTAAAGCGAAATTATATTATCAAAGATGGTGACCATTATACCTCTTCAAGGGTATTCAAGTGGGATAAAATCACAATTTCGTATTTTAACGAAATAGCTTTAGTTTTGTAAACGATAATTATGATTACAGTTCCTCTTACGAAACAGTTATAGCTGCCACAGTTTTCTTGACTGGATTTATTTGCTTGGACATACTCAATTGCGAAATAAATGACTGTCAAAAGAAAACTAAAACTAAAAGTAAGACAAGAAAACATAAATAAGCAGAGTTTTCTTTTGACAGTCATTTATTTTGCAATAGAGTATGTCCAAGCAAATAAATCCAGTTATGTACTCCCATAGCACAGTTCTTTCAAAGATCATAACAGTTTTCTTATAATTATGTGCCAATGTCAAAATTTGTTTGTTATGCTGTCATGCAAAAAGTGAAAATCAACTGACCAACTTAAAGAAAACTATTCACTGTGAACTTAAATTCCATGAGCTATGCAATAAAATAAAAAAAAAAAAAAA